>CABHPR010126918.1:0-12184 GCA_902168415.1 Peromyscus melanophrys | reverse complement strand
TGTGTGTGTGTGTGTGTGTGTGTGTGTGTGTGTGTGTGTGTGTGTGTTATGATCATCTTCAGGTGTTGCTCAGACACTGTCTGTCTTGATTTTCCTAGTCTCTCACCAGAATCTGGGGCTCACTGATTAGGCTAGCCTGGATAGCAAACAGGTCCCAAGGATCTACCTGTCTCTGCCTCCCCAGCACAAGACATACAAGAGTATGCCATCACATTCAGCTTTTTAAAAATGTATTTTCTGAGGATCAAACTAAGGGCTTCAAGTTGTGTGGCAAGTACTCCTATGCCGACTGAGTCTTTTATCTCCTGAGCCATCTTCTTTTTGAAGGAAGAAAATTTTGAAGTGTTTTTTGTTGAAGAAACTTACACATGTCCTCTATTCCCATCTACTCTTCCTCACTACCCATATATCATTCTACTTTTCAACAATTATATAGATTTCTTACCAAATGTTACTCATTATGACGATAGAAGACTACTAGTCAGTAAACCAGTTTCTAATGACCAACGGTGGTTATGAAAAAAGAATCCTGTGTGTGAGGTAGAAGCATCATCATCTGAGGACACAGATCTGAGCTCTGCTTTCAGTACAGTGGTACTGCCACTCTTATTTAAACAGAACAACTATGTTCAGGACATCCTTGTGACTAGTCTAAGATTACAGAATTATTATTTTATTAAATTTGTTCTTTGAAAATGTCATATATACATATAATATATTCTGATTACACTAATATCTATTCTCCTTTTACTTTCCCTTATTTCTATTAACTCCCTCCATGAAGGTCTCTTTACCTCATGTATTTCTTTTTCTTTTGTTTTGTGACCCATTGAATTTAATTAACTAGTACTATCTGCATGGCCATGACCTTGAAACTCTCCAGTGGACCCTGATTCACCAATGGATCTATAACTGAAGGTTATAACTTCCTCTCTCCTATACTCTATCACTAACCAATGCAAAACAATGTTTATATTTCAGATGAGAATATATATTCCACCATTCATGTTGATACCAGGTTGAGATGGTATAATACATGTCTGACTGTCGATTGTACTTTTTGCAAGAACAATCTACTCAAATTTAAACAATTGCAATGGCACAAGAAAACCTTTGCATGCCCATCAGCTACAATATTTTACTTCTTAAATTATTACTCTACAAAAACACAGTTGGGCACACACATGTGGAGATGTAGCCCATGCAGAATCAAAATCAAGATGCATATAAAGAATGTAACACATTAAGGAGTATTAGTGTATGCACATCTCTCAGCTATTGTTTTTAAAGAACAAAGGAGAATTTGAACAAGTCAATAAAATTAATCATTGTAATAATGCTAATAATTGAGACAAGAAGGATGAAAAGAGGAAACCCTGAAGTGGTGCAAGAGAAAGAGCTTGAAATCTAACTAGCAAAGTTGATCTCTTCCTGTCCTTATCACTGGGCATTCTGAGCTTTGTATCTTGGCCAATCATAAATGGAGTACCACATATATCTAGAGCCTCTGTGATGTTGGAAGTTGGGAAGTGAGTCAAAAAAGCACACAGCATAGCCTTTACTGCATCAGGTTCTTTAAAATAGCACAATTGTTTATGGAGTGAAAAATTCATCATTCTGTTTGACAAGAGAAGCTAGTAAAGAAAACAAATGAAGTCATTAAAACAGTCTATTTTAAGAATTGGGCATTTTACTCCCATAAAAGAAGAGAAAAATGTACTTATTAAATTTTGTCATAGTGTTTTCTCTATTAATTTTAATTAGGTCCTATTAAATATTCAAGGGTTCATTTAATGGGAACCAGACTTACTATTGAGATGTACTCTTAATTGTAGATGGAATTTCCCATTCATCAGTTCTTTTCTAGTTTTGTTCTGTTGTCCTACTGCAGGTTCCTATGACGTAGTCTCAAAGAAGACACTAGAATGTGTCCCACAATGCCGACAGAGCACAGCATTCTTCTCATTGGGGGTTGTTGCTCTGGATACTGTAACTAGTGAGAACTAAGCATTGACTGAACCATGAACAGGTCCTACAGACCAGTGGCCAACAAAAGCTACAAATTTATCTTTGGTTACAGCAGTAATTATTATCCATCCAAACAACTGAGGAATACTTTTTTAAATGATTGTTTCTAAATTGCCTCTTTATAAATCCCTCAAAGTGATCTTTCAAAATATGAAAACATCTGGGGACAAAGAAGCATTTAAGTGTGACTTACAGAGACTGAGCACTACACTCCCATGCCACAGAAAGGGATAGTGATAACAGCTCTATGTAAAGCTGTGACAAATAGTCCAGCTAATAAGTGTTATGCTTATTGAATTTCTTATTCAATTCCTTTTGTGCATTTTCCACAGCAGATTAAGTTATCAGGAAAAGAGTCCCGAAGGAAGTGACAAATAAGCTTTAGTGGAAAGAAAAATAGAAGAGAGAAGAAGGGCTCAAATGGTTATTTCTAATTCTCATGAAAGGAAGCGAGCAGTTGGGAGTGGCCCACCAACTTGAAATTCCAACATTTCAAGGGTAATTTACAGCTGGGAATTAAGCCATGCTGTGAGTGGCTCACAAGCAAAAACTTAGCAGGAAAACATTGCAGGGGGACCTCTGTTACGTTAAGACATTTGTGATTTATCCTGAAATCATGAGCAGTGGAGAAACAATTTGTTCATTTCCTTTTGTGTCTCTGACCAATGCTGAAAGCTCAATGTATTAACTGAATACTAATTTATTATCTTATACTTCTGGAGGTCAAAGTCTAAAACCAGTCATACTTGTCAAAGGTGGAGATGTTCTATTTGTTCCATCAGGAGCATCTGAGAAGAGAACCCCACTTGGTTTTTCAGCTTCAAGTGGTCACCTTCTCTTTTAATTACCGCAGGGACCTTTCACACACCCACATCTCCTTTGAAGGATCGCAGTTATGATGAGATACCTCCACCTTTACAGGTTTCCATGTGATTACTTGGCAGCTGCCTGAGAAGTGCAGGACCATTTCCCCGGTTCAATATCATAGACTTAATTACAATCACAGTGTTTCTTTAAATTTGTAGGGGAACAGATTCATCAGTTTCAGGAATTAGGCCATGGGGTATCTTTGACAAACCATTATCAATCTTATCATAAATTATAAGTAGAGCTATGACAGGATGAATGGGAACTTTGAGAAGAAGCTCCTGATACAAGGAGAGTTAGTTTGAAGAATTACCCTGGGGAAGAATGAAGAACAGAACAGAGGCAGCGAGTGCAGAGTTCCCAGGTGGGAAATTAAAGACTTATTCCTTATCTGTTAATGTGCAAAGATGGCTGTTTCTCATTTTGTCAACAGGGAAAAGTGCCCTTGTGATAAATAGCAAAAACATGTGTGAAGCATTTTTTTTTTATGGTTTTTCAAAACAGGGTACCCCATGTAGTTTTGGTGCCTCTCCTGGATCTCACTCTGTAGACTAGGGTGGCCTCACAGAGATCTGCTTGGCTCTGCCTCCAAAGTATTGAGATTAGAGGTGTGCACCACCACCGCCTGGCCAAGCATTTTTTGAAAAAATCTAGATACTATATAGGCCTGATAATCAAAAGTATGGGAGTGACTCCAATTTCTAAAATAAAATCATTTTCTAGAGAAAGAAGACATAGGAAAATAAGATGGCAGAATTCAGCCATCGTTGGTGGCTTTAGAGGACCTTTGAGATGATTAGGCAAGACAGACCCTCCAAATCAAGGTGGAACCACAGACACTTGATATAGAGAACAGTCACCCTTCCTCACAAATGACACTGTTCTAAGTAGAGCACACTAGGAGTTGGCCAACCATAGACACACGGAGCATTGAGCTCAGTTTATAAATAACAAATATGAAGAAGCAATGAAAACCAGATGGGTTGTCTTAAATGAATTTCTCAAAAGAAGAGCAAATATATAGATGTGCAGGAAACATAAGCAGAAAAATAACCTTTGAAGTCCCAGAGAGAGTATTACAACTTGAAGGCAATCAAGTTTAAGGATGAAATCTAAAATCATGTTATCATTGTTGGAATCAGAATTTGCTGGTCACTTGTAGAAATAGTTTTGGTGGGGCTGAGGGGGAAGCAGAGTGTTTGCCAAACATGCACAAAACCCTGACTCCCACCCTGCACTGCACAAAATCAAGGGTGGTGGCATACTCTTGTAATTCTAGCACTATGAAAATACAAAGAGGAAGATCCAGAGTTCAAGATCATCTTTGGCTGCACATCAAGGCTGAGGACATCCTGTGCTATGTAGACGGTATCTCAAAAAGAAAAAGGAAAGAAACAGAAAATAAGCCCAGGCATATTCATTCATTACAGATTCATGCTACTTATTGGCCACCAGTCCTCTTATAAATACTTTAATGTCTTAAATACTAAAGGTGAATTCTGTTTAAGCAATAGTAAGAAATGAAATAAATCTATCTATCATTGACTGTTGGCACAAAGGGAGGTTAGTAGAAGATCATCTGTAGTCTATCAGCCATGGCTGAAGATAGGCAAGCAATCGTGATGCTTATTAAAGTCACAGTCTATTAGAAAGCTCTGGAAAGTCCAGAATTGCAAAAAGGAGAAAAAGGACAATTTACATGAAAATATTATAGCTAGTTTTTAATTAGTTGATTTTTTACATTGAATTACTATAAGTATAAAGTAATGCTTAATTCAAATTATTTGAACCTCCATGTAATGCTTTGACTGGAGAGAGTGTATTACCTCAGGTTCTGATTGTGGGATTTACTTATCTATTCAATATATGTATTTAATTTAACTTCAGCTGATTTGAGACACCCAACTCTCCACTGGGAAGCACTTGGCTTTTCTCATAAATGTGTAATTTTCAGCTTGAAGAAACAGTTGCACCTTCAGGGAGCAATGTATTCTCTTTCTCCAATAGTTCCTTATTTTATTTACCCTGTCAAGTAGCCAACAAGAACATTTTCTCATACTTTTCCAGACCTAAGTGAAGTTCAAGCAATCAGCTTACAGAACTTCTCCAGAAGAAAATTAGAAATAGTTTCTAAAAAAGAAACTAATCATAGTTCTTATTGAGCCATAAGCCACCTGTTTGGAATTATCAATTAAATTAACTCTGAGAGTAAGATCCAATTACTTTTCAAATATACTGCATTTTGAAACTGTTTGCATTTTATGTTTGGCATCTCTGCAAACTGTTAGAAGAAATGAATGTGGATCTTGTAGCATATATGTGTTAATTGTTCCATTTCAGAGTAACCTAACCATGGAAAAGTAGAAGTGCTTTCTCTCTTATTAGTCATTTAGTGAGGCTGCCGAAAACTGAATACAGTGAATTCTGTTTCTTTGGGTTGTTGTTTTCCTTCTTTCTTTTTTTTTTTTTTTGAATATGGACAGAAATGAAGCTATAGGAAATGTTCCTTTTAAATGAATATTGAATAGAAGCTAGTGGCATCTTTCCAATACAGTAATTTCTTCCTCGGTGAGAATAGCCTTAGTTAGGTGAAAATATCATTTCAACAGCGTTCTTTCTCCCTCTCATTTGTGCCCAAAGTATATTGTGTGTAAAACTATCAGGTCATGAGACAATGATGTGCTGTTGTAGACAGCTTCTATCTGATTGCACTTCTGTTACTGTGTGTGGTGGTATTATGTTCCCCAAAATATTGTGTATGCTAATAAACTTATCTGGGGTCAGAGAACAGGACAGCCACAATATTAAACATGAGGATAGGCAGTGGTAGCAAACGCCTTTAATCCTAGCATTCCAGAGATAGAAATCCCTCTGGATCTCTGTAAATTCAAGGTCACATTGGAAACAGCCAAGTATGGTGACACACGCCTTTAATCCCAGAAAGCCAGCCTTTAATCCCAGGGAGTGGTGGTAGAAAGCAGAAAGGTATATAAGGCGTGAGGACCAGAAACTAGCAGCATTTGGCCTGGTTAAGCATTTGGCTGGTTAAGCACTTAGGTTTTGAGCACAGTTCAGCTGAGAGCCATTCGGATATGAGGACACAGAGGCTTCCAGTCTGAGGAAACAAGATCAGCTGAGAAGTTGGCCAGGTGAGGTTAGCTGTGGCTTGTTCTGTCTCTCTGACCATCTAGCATTTCACCCCAATAACTGGCCCCGGGTTTGATTTTATTAATAAGAACTTTTAAGATTCATGCTACAAATGTGGATAATGTTCAACACAGGACTAGAATTATAGTTAATAGAGAATATGAGAAAAAATGGTTATTCTGAATTCTGGGTGAAATATGAATGGATTGGGTAATTTTGAAAGAGGATATAAAATTCTCTTGTGTGTGATCCTTAAGGCAAAGATGACTAAACATTCACCATTACAGTTTCTGTATATTGCTAGTATTTTCCCCAAGTGCCATAAGTTTTATAGGAAACAGACCCCAGGCTATTTTCCTCCCCAAGACATTGAGCATCAGAGTTCTATTGTATTGAGATTAGAAGAGGCCAAAGGATAGAAATCTAGTGAGTGGCGCTGGGAGAAACTAAAGCATGGTCAGTTTCATGAACTGGGTCAGGCTGATCAGAGGTTGATCTAAAGAAAGAGACTCTATGAAGACTCGCAAAAGAAGTAGGTTTGTTTTTTTGTTTTTTTGTTTGTTTTTCTTTTTTTTTTTTTTGTCAAGCTGGTTGTAGCTGTCTGCTATTGTCTGCTCTGAAAGAATGCAGAAATAGGAAAGGAAAGAAATGAATACATAGTACCTTTAAATACATATCTTAGGAAAGCTAAGTTCCATGTACAATATCAGCAGACTTCAAAGTTATAATGTTTCCTAAACTGCACTGGGTCATGTTCGCATACTAATTTATTCATTTTAGGAAAGCCAAGGTCCATGTACAATATCAGGGCACTTCAAAGTTATAATGTGTCCTAAACTTCACTGGGTCATGCTTGCATACAAATTTATTCATCCACTCATTCATGGACCCATCCACCAATTCTCTATCAATTATTCTTCTAGTCAAAATGTACTATATACCAACTACATCCATGCTCTGGGCAAGCACTCAGACTATGCTGCCCAATGATGTAGACCTGTCTCTCCTTCGTGGAATTAAATATAAATCAGAAGACATTCACTAAACACACAATTGGTTCAGTATACTTATGAAAACTTCTATGTAAGAAAATACAAGCAAAACAATGCACTGTAAGTTTCTCTTACAGCTTCACATACAGGGGATGAATGTGATTTTCCCCACACAAACCAAGCTCTTTATCCAAACAAAAAGGGAGATGCAAGATGAAAGTCAAGAAAGAAAATTCATTTACACGACTGTATTACAACAGTATTAATATGACTGACTTCTGAATTGCACATCCTCACAATAAGAAAGTTCCTAAAGCTTGTTCTGGGGGAGAATTTTGCCCTTGTAAAGACAAACAGAAATGCAGGGACCTTTAATATCAAATCAGTATTCCAAGTACACTGAGGCAATAAAGAAGAACAATAACAGCAAAGTCCTGCAGGAACTAACAGATTCCGCCTTTCTTTGGCAGAGAATGGCATGCAATTATAAAGCTATCAAGACTCTAAACCCATAAATTTAATTAAGAATAAAGATGAGTGAGTATTGAAATACTAATGAGAAAACTTTGCTTTCCTTCTAATGAGGTTGGGCTGTTATGACCAGAATATCGTGTTGCGGATTAGATTGACCATTCTTGGTTTGTGTGGGAGTAAGAGCGTTCCTGAATGCAGGGCTTTTAGATCTGAAAACACAAAGGATGTGGGCAATGGGTAGCCAGTCAGAAAGTCATTGATAAGTACTATGACGATGACCAAAGAGGTGACGTAGGTGATGGAAGAAGAAGCCGTAGAAACATGCTGAATTTCAATGATTTATGCTTATAAGTGATGTGAAGAAACATAATAATAACTTCTCATGGGTCACAGTGGGGGTTTACCTCGAATTACGGAGGAAGCAGGATAGTAGGAAGCATATCCTGGAAGGACATGTTCTGTCATTGGCCCTTCTCTGTTTGCTTTTGGCTGCCATGCAGTCTGCAGTGTCTGTCTACCACCCCCCTCCACCATGTTGTACCTCCTCTCAGCCAAAACAGTGCCAGCTCAGTGTTCATTAAAACTTCTGAAACCATGAGTCAAGATAAATAATTCTCCCTGAATTTGATTATTTGTTTTCTCAGGCATTGTGTTACCACAAGGAAAAGTGACTAACACAAATGTAACAGAAATGTGGTGGTTAATACTGTGGGATTAGTGGGAATCTAGAACCATATAGGAGACAAATATCTGGGCACATCTGAGGGGGATTATCTGGATTAAATTGATTGAGATAGGAAGACTCATTCCTGGGCTGAATAAAATGATGGAAGGGAACAGAGCAGACACATTCATAATTCTTATGCTAACCGTGAATGCTGTAAATGGTGGCTTCAAGCTCCTAAAACCTTGACTCCCCAATTTGATGGACCACACCCTCAAATTTTGAGCCCAAATTAATCCCCACTTCCTTAAATTGCCTTTGTCCACACATTTTGTCACAGAAACAGGAAAAATAACTAAGAGATAGACTGCTGTTACTGAAGGTATTTATTTGTTTTGTTTCTGCAATTCTAGGAGCTGAATTGGGGATTTGCATATGTTAGGTGAACACTCTACCACTAAACTACATATCAAGCCTTCTTTTTTACTTTTTAAACTTCAAGACAGTCTTACTTAGTTGTCCAGACTGGCCTTTCACTCACTCTATAATGCAGCAGGCCTTAGAACTGTGGTCCTCCTGCTTCAGCCTTTTCAGTAGGTGGAGCTACAGGTTTGTACACTAGAATTAGCTGCATTAGAGCAATGATTACTAAGTCACTTGAAAGTTTTCCTGGATGTGTTGAACTATTTCATGTTCTCTGAACATTCACTTATATCCACACATAATAGATATTTTATAATATTTATAAATAGATTTATAATAGATATTTTACAATAAATAAATGGGGCAATAAAATTGTATTCTAAGGAAGTTTTACCTATATCATGAGCAAGGAGTAAACAGGCATAAGACCTCAATAGTCACTACAGTAGTGTATTTCTACCTCTTGTGGTTTCTGCCCTTCACCATGATGATTAGCAAGTATCAAAATGCCTTAACTGGCCACGCTGTGTTATGCTGACATGGACAGTGCAGTCAGGAACCATTCGGTTCTAGAGTCTAGCTCCACTTATTAGGCCACTCCGTTCGAAGTTACGCGTCTAGGGAAGACTCACACTAGCTAACTTCCCCTAGGTTCAGTTTGCTTACCTTGAAACAAAACTTCGTACTTGATTACCACAACGAAAATAAAGTCTCCAAGGTTTGGTTTAGTGGTAGGGACAGCAGTGCAAACCAATTTGGCAGTTAACTACCTAGAAGTGTTTAGTCTTTCTCCAAGTCACATGAGGTGTAAACATTCATGCACACATGTGCAGCTATCCCTCAGTATATGCAGGCAGGATATTAGTTCCAGGACCACAACCACCACCAAATTTCAAGGATTCTTGCACCATACATGTATACACACTTAACATATCTACTTGAACACTTTAAATTGCCTTTGGATTACTTATAATGCCCAATACAATGTAAGCATCATGTGACTAGTTCTTATATATTATTACTAATAGTATAATGACAAGAAAAAAACATATAGACAAAAGTTTCTTTTTTTGAGTTTTCAGTATGTAGTTAGTTAATCTAGGATGAGAAGCCTGTGCCTGGGAGTGACTATGAACACACAGACACACACTTTGGATAATTTGTTGGTTTATACAGCAACCACGTTACAGAACAAGGATTAGTCATTTTTAACATTCTAAATACCCCAGGTAAATATTATAAGTAACATTTTCAGTCAAGTATAATATCTTACACATATTTCTGTTCTTAGATAATATATTGACCACCCAAAATGGCATTATACTCATTATAGCTACTGATTTTGCTCCTGCACTTTTAGGGGTAGTCTTAGAGACAAGCTCTAACTTTTATTTATAGGGTAGGATAGCAGCTCAACTTTATTTAGATTGAGCCTATAAGTTACTGGCAAAAAATAAAAAATAGCAAAAACACAAACATAAAGACCACAGGTGGTGAAAAGAGGAGGCTATGTGGTGACGTCTGCAGTTGTATTTTATAGGAAAAAAGAAACACTGTAGCTATATTTATAAGGAAAAAGAAACACACCAAGCCAAAGTAAAGAGAAAAGCCAAAGAGGTCAGAGCTAAGAGCCTTAACCGCTTTCAGTTAGCTAGTCTCTCCCTGAAGCAACGACTCCCAGCTCAAAAGGGGGGTTGTCCTTTTATAGAATTCTGTTCTGCCTTCTCATTGGTTGTAAGCCCAACTGCCTAACTGCCTCATCACTACTTGTTCGCCAGACCCTGGCTATGGCTTGTTAATAGCTCTGACCCCTAGGCAACTTTATTTATTAATATATAACATTTTAATACAAAAGAAAATATCACCACATTTCCCCTTTTCTATTTTAATAAAAGAAAAAAGAAAAACGCTTATAACTAACATAAGAAAAACTATATACGGAAGTACAATAACTATATACAATATATACAAGTAATAACTACCTAAACAATATCTAGTTTATTTTTATTTAACAAGTTCAGAGAAAATAAATTCTATTATCTATTATCTATCCTAGTGTATCTAATTCACTTTCTATCCTAATTAATTTTCAACTATAACTAATTAATCTTCAACTCCTTCAGAGACCCAAGAAGGAAATAACATTACCTAACAAAAATAAAAACTTCCAAAAAATTGTGAGTTGATAGAAACAGCCAGCCACCTGGACAGTCACCTGAGGTTTCTCCGCAGAGTTGGGGCATCATCTTCAACCTATAGGCTTAGTGTATCTGACAGACTCATTTGTGAAGTAGGATGTACACAAGGTCAACAGTTCAATCTCACCTTGGGTGAGAGCAGTCCATGTACCAGAAACACCTGAATTCCATTTGTGTCATGTCATGATTCAGGATTTTAAATTCTGGAAATTGTTGATGGTTTTTTTTTAATTCAGCTATCCATCCTTCTTGACCATGTATGTGTGGCTTCATCTCAGCATCCTGTTCTTCTCCACATCCCTCTATTAAATGTCAGTCTGCTATTGAGAGGCGTGAGCTTAGTTACTCTTCAAGAATAACTGTTTCAGCTGCTGGTCCATTGCACATCAGAAGCTATCGGCCCACTGCCTGTTCAGCTGCCTTCTAAGAAAAAGGCACTGTACCTTTTCCAGATTGCGAAGGCTACTTCAGGGATGGTGCCATATTGTCTTGGCCTCAGAAGATGCCTTTTGATAAAGCCATAACCATACTTGTTTTGGCAAGAATCGGTAATTCTTAGTTTCATTTCTGTCTGTCCATTCAGTCCGGTTGTCAGCAGTTGATTCGAGGATACTTTGTTGTCCAGTGGCCAATTTTTGCCACAATGTAAGTTAACTGCTCATGCAGTTTCTTCAATGCCCATATTTTCTCTGAAGTAGATTGGTATTGCCAGGAGCCGACATGTTTCATAGTTATAACAAAAAATTTTCTAAGTTATTAAAACATTTTAAATGCCATATTCTGTAGATCTCTGAAGGGTTTGAAGATGACCGGTCTATCCAAAATATATCTACTCTATCTTGAAAACATACCTAATATGACTACAAGTTTTCTTATTAGGTCTAACCACTAACATTAATCTCTTTATATCCTAATAGTTGGTAACAATAACATTCAAGAATCAAAAATTTGTATTACATTGTTAAATAAACGGTATAAATACAGTTAGAAATATACAAATAGCATTTTCTAACAATATCAATTTCAATATATATATAATTTGTATACAACATAAAACAATCCAATCCAATGTAAAGTATTTAAAACTAGTAATTGTAAAATTTTTTTTTATATATATATATAAACAAGAACCGTAAATCTAAACTCCTTTGCTTACCCCTTTTCTTAACCCTTGATAACCATTTGTAACCAACCCCTTTAAACGGTGAAAATTATCCCAGACCTAAAACCCATTGAAAGACCAAAAAACCACCCGTCCCACACTACCTCTTTGGGAATGTGGGATACCAAAGTTCAAGATTTATTTCATGTCCTTATTCAAATAGTCTTTGGGACTGGATCATCTCAATCATCCCTCTCAAAATTGTTCTAAGCACTTTGTAGTTCAAAGC
>CABHPR010126916.1:0-16633 GCA_902168415.1 Peromyscus melanophrys | reverse complement strand
CAAAACAACAGGGCTGGAGAGATAGCTCAGTGATGATGAGCACTGGCTGTTTTTCCAGAGGACCTGAGTTCAATTCCCAGCACCCACCTAGTGACTTCCAATCATCTGTAACTCCAGTTTCAGAGGATCCAACATCCTCTTCTGGCCTCCATGGGCACCAGGCATGCAGGTGGTACACAGACACACATGTAGACCAAACATACATACACATAAAAAGTTAAAATTAAAAAAGCAAAATAAGGGGCTGGAGAGATGGCTCAGAGGTTAAGAGCACTGACTGTTCTTCCAGAGAACCCAGGTTCAACTCTCAGCACCCACATGGCAGCTCACAACTGTCTGTAGCTCCAGTTTGGGGGATCTGGCACTCTCACACAGGCATACATGAGGGCAAAACACAAATGCATCAAAAATAAAATAAAAATCTTTGAAAAAAAAAGAAAAAGAAAAGCTCTAAGAGACATCAAAATATATTATAATTACGTATTATAAATTAATCAAACTGTATTAATATAAGGCTAGGCAGAAAGTTCAGCCAAACAGAATCAGCCCATGTTTTCCTGGAAACCAGTGCATACTAATAACAGCTTGTCAGGCTAATTGTCAGAACACAAGGGAAAAGAAAGTCAAGTCAGATAGCTATTTCATGCTATATTTCAAAATAAACAGTTGAACAGATAATTATAACAATAAAAATTACAACAAGAAGGCAGAGAACATATATATTCTTAAGGAGCAAAGTCATCCCTAAACAGAAAACCAGAAGCCATAAACTGTACCAGGCATTTTCTTTTGGGACACAACTAGCTCCCAAATCATGACACGGAGATTTATTATTAATCTTGAATGCTGAGCCCAGCTTAGGCTTATTTCTGGCTAGCTCTTTTAACTTAAATAATCTGTTTCTCTTTATCTACCTTTTGCCTCTGGCTTTTTTCTTTTTCTTTCTGTAGATCTTACTTTCACTGCTTCTCTATTTCTGGCTGGCTGGTGGCTGCCTAGCTTCTGGCCCCAGGCATCTCCCTTGTTCTTGCCTCTTCCTTCCTTCCTTCCTCTCCTGAGCCTGGAGAAATCCTCCTATTTATTCTCTCTGCCCACCAGCCCCGCCTATCCTTTCTCCTGCCTAGCTATTGGTCGTTCAGCTCTTTATTAGACCAATCAGGTGCCTTAGGCAGGCGAGGTGAAACAAATGCAACACATCTTTTCATAATTAAACGCACATCCTTAAATCGTTAAACAAATACAGCATAAACAAATGTAACTTTGCCTAGTTAAGATAATATTGTACAACAATAAACAACTGACTACTTTTGTAGAATATTCTTTCAAGGTGTGTTACTTTTGTCTATGTTGCATTTGTTTAACTCTGTGAAGGTGATACTGTGCCTGTCTAAAACACCTGGCAGTTTAATAAAGAACTGGCCAATTGCAAGGCAGGAAGTAGAAAGGATAGGTGGGGCTGGCAGGCAGAGAGAATATATAGGAGAAAACTGAGAGGAGGTGGAAAAGGAGGAGCCAGAGATGGAGGAGGACTCCAGGAGCCAGCCACCCAGCTACACAGCAAGTCACAGAGTAAGCGTAAGATTTACAGAAGTAAGAGAATGGGAAAAGCCCAGAGGCAAAAGATAGACAGGATAATTTAATGTTAAGAAAAGCTGGCTAGAAACTAAGCCAAGCTAAGGCTGGGCAGTCATAAACAAGAATAAGCCTCCATGTGATTTACTTGGGAGCTGGGTGGCGCCCCCCCCCCCCAAAAAGAGCCAAAAAACAACAACAGACTACATGGTTTTCTGCAACTGACTTAAGTTTTTATGTGGGGCTGGAGAGAACTCATAGTACTCTTACAGAGGACCCAGATTTGGTTCCAGCATCCTCATGACATCTCACACTCACCTGTAACTCCAGTATCAGGGCACTGGAAATCCTGTTCTAGCCTCCATAGGCACCTGTGTTACATGTGGTGCACATAAACTCACACAAATACACATACAAATTAATTAATTAAAAAATTTTAAGTTTTCAAAAAGTCTACTTAGTAAAAAACGATATATATATATAATATATATTATATATATATATATATATAAAATGTTAAAAGGCCATGTTAAAAGGAAGGAAATATTCACAACACATGACAGAAATATATTGATTGTTACCATATAGAAGGACTAGATTCCCCTAAATCAATAATGAAAACAAATAGTCCAACACATTAAAATAAAAGAATAATGATGAACAAAGTTAAAAAGAAAAAGAATATGAAAAATTAATCATTTTATGTGTGATTTCCTATCAGATACAAGGCAAACTACCAATCAATAAATGGCAGTTTTGATAAAGGAGCCAGAAAAGTGGTATTTTCATTACTGTTCGGTTGGCTATAAACAACCCCAGTTTTCATGGTATTTGTTGGGTTAATTTGGCAGCAGCTACCAATATATTGACACCAACTCTTTTGAATTTAAAAGAAAAAAAAAATCTTTAAGAATGTTTTTTAGCTGGGCAGTGGTGGCTCACGCCTTTAATCCCAATACTTGGGAGGCAGAGACAGGCAGATCTCTGAGTTCCAGGCCAACCTGATCTACAGAGCAAGTTCCAGGACAGCCAGGGCCACACAGAGAAATTCTGTCTCAGGGGAAAAAAAAAAGGTATTTTAAAGATAAGGTCTCACACCAGGCTGGCCTAGAACCAATAGATGCCTGTCTCTGCCTCCTGAGTACTGATATTAACGGTGTGTGACATCAATCTAGGCCTCTAAGTTCCTTTTTTTAATTTTTTTTTTTGTGTGTGTGTGTGTGTGTGTGTGTATGTGTGAGCATGTCCACATGCTCTTAAAGGACAGAAGAGGGAATCAGGACCCTGAAGCTGGAGTTGCAGATTATAATCTGACAAATGTGGATGCTAGAAATCAAATTGCAGTCCTCTGGAAGAGCAGTGAATGCTCACAACTGAGTCATGTCTCTATACCATTATTATTTTAAGACAAGGTCTTGCTATGCAGCCCTGGCTGGTCTAGAACTCACAGTAGGCCGTCTTGCCTCTGCATCCCAAGTACTGAGACGACAGTGACAAACCACCACACCTGACTAAAACAATACTATTTCTAACAACCCATCCTACAGGAAGACTTATATATGTGGACAAAAATATACATGACTATTAATGATACAATAGAGAATGTTTTAAATGACCAACATATTCATCACCTAAATACATTTTAACATTTTCTGTGTCAACAATGAAAACTGCATGGCTATTAAAAAAGAATGAGATGGTTTTAAAGGTATTGAGAGGAATTCTTCGATGCTGCCAGCCTGCTTGAAAAATGGAGAGCTCCAGATTCAATAAGAGACTGTGTCTCAGGGAGATAACACAGAGACTGAAAAAGAACTCATGTACCATCACACACATGTATACACACATATATAAGCCACGTGTTTATTCTGTGTGTGTGTGTGTGTGTGTGTGTGTGTGTGTGTGTGTGAGTGTGTGTAGAGCTAGTCATGGCAGTGCAAGCCTAAAGCTCTAGCTCTTGTGAGGAGGCAAAGGCAGGAAGATTGCAGTGAGTCTGAGGCTCAGCCGGGATTACATAAACAGCCTGTTTCAAAAAAACAAAACCACAGTTCTAATGGGAAGCCAGACACGGTTGTACATGCCTGAAGTCTCAGATACAGGGGGCTGAGGCAAGGACTGCCAGAAGTCTGAAGCCAGCCTGAGACCCTGACTCAAGGGAAACAGAAAGAATAAATAAGAATTTTCAAAGTATAATGTCAAGAGTCCCCATGTTATACAGCGATACATGGTAAGATAGAAACCCAGCAGTTATAAAACCCCAAGCTTTCTTTCTAAGCACATTTTTCTTCTCAGTTTTCTGTATTTATATTATAGCTATAGGTTTACAGTGGATACAGGGGCACTGAGAGTTTTTATGGGTATCATTATGAGCCCCATTTCCATACATACAACTTTTAAATCTGCTTTTCAATAGAAGCATGATCTAAAAGTCTGTAACTTTTCCCATAAAGTATGCCATGGCTACAAAAGACCTAACATTGTCACCCTGGTGTGGTAAGGCACACCTGGGTTGAACATTGTTGAATTGGATGATATCTGGGAGTCTATATGATGAGAATAAAATTTGAACTCGATGTCTGGATTTAAGTTCTTGGTTCTTTTTTTTCTTTTTTTCCGATTTTTCGAGACAGGGTTTCTCTGTGTAGCTTTGCACCTTTCCTGGATCTTGCTCTGTAACCCACGCTGGCCTCGAACTCACAAAGATCCGCCTGCCTCTGCCTCCTGAGTGCTGAGATTAAAGGCATGTGCCACCACCGCCCGACTAGTGCTTAGGTTCTTAAGCCTGAAGGACAAGGGCACTTTTGAACGTGGCGTGATGATTAATCCTCACTTTCAACTTGACCGGGCTTGAAATCACTTCCGGTGTCTCTGTGAAAGTGTCCCCAGAGAGGTTTAACTGAGTGATGGAGAGTTACCCTGTCTTTTCAGTTGCTGTGATGAAGACCTTGTCCAAAAGCAACTTTGGGAGGAAAGGGTTTATTTCACCTCTCAGGTCAGAGCCTATCATGAAAGAAGTCAGTGCGGGAACTAAAAACAGGATCCTGGAGTCAGGGCCTGAAACAGAAGCCATGGAGGAGTGTGCTGTTGACTGGCTTGCTCTTCAAGGCTAGCTCAACCAACCTGCTTTCTTAAACAACCCAGGACCACCTGCCCAGGGGTGACACCATTCCCAATGGACTGGGCCCTCCCACATCAATCACTAGTTAAGAAAGTGCACCACAGGCTTGTACACAGGCCAGTCTAGTGGGGGCATTTTCTCAATTGAGGTTCCCTCTTCCCAAATGACTCTAGCATGTGTCAAGGTGAGACAAAACTAGCCAGTACATGCCCTGAAAATGGGTGACACCATACAATGGTCTAGTCTCCCCAAACTGAGTAAGAATGGAAAGAGAGAAAGCTGGATGAGCAGAGGATCCTGCTTAGTGGTCCCCTGAGTAGTCCTAGCCATATACATCCAGCGCTATGACCTCTGCTATGCATTGCCACCCTTTCAAACTGTGAGCAAAACAAACCATTCCCCACAAATTGCATTTGGTCAGGCGTTTGGTCACAGCAAGAAGCAGTATCAGTCCAGAGAAAATGATTTCCCCCTTTTGGCTTCACTATGTATCTTGTCATAAAATGAAGTTGAAATTGTTTGGGAAGCTGGGAAGTTGCTGGAAAACAGTTTTATCAACATGTGGACATTGGTCTTCAAAGGCCAGTGGAACTGGCATCTTCATCCCCATACCGATTCTTCCGCCCTTCCAGCTGGAGCCAGATTTACAGTCATCTGTAGATATAGATGGTCAGATATAGACCTCATAGCAGAGGGCTTCTCATATACAGATCTTTAGAATCAAGCCCCCAAAGCTCTAAGACAGTGGTTCTCAACCTTCCTAATACTGTGACCCTTTAAAACAATTCCTCATGTTATGGTGATGCCCAACCATAAAATTATTTTCATCACTACTAAATAACTACTTCAATACTACTTTGCTACTGCTATAAATAATAATATAAATACTTGCGTTTTTCAATGGTTTTAGGTGACCCCTGTAAAATGGTTGTTTGACCCCCCCAAAGGGATGGCAACCCACAAGTTGAGAACCACTGCTCTGAGAGCTAAGGCCCTTACTATCCCCATGTCTCCCTGAGAAAAAAAATGTCACTTAGCCTCCAATTACAAGGAAGAAAATAGCAGAGCCCAGACTCCAAGCTTAGTTTGTTTGATTCCAAAACTGCTATTCCATCCATAGCTCTGCCCCCGGTATATTCATATGTTTCAAAGACTTTGATGATGAGAATAATAACAACTATGAGAATTGTAATTATTATAAATTATCTTTTCAACAATTTTATTCAAAATTGGAAGAAAAACAAATGTACAAAAATAAAATTTGCATATACATAGCAAACTGTTGCCCAAAGAAATTCAGGGGTAAACACATTATTCACACATTGTTGCTAACAAGATTTTTAACTAACACTCAGTGGGGAAAAAAGAGAAAGGGGGTAGGGGGGAGCCTGAAGAAAACTCATCAACCCATCTGGATTTTCTGGGAGAAGGATGGGACTTTGAAAAATGAACATTTCTGTAATTTTCGTTTGCTGTTAATACCTCATTGCTGGCTCTCCTGACTAGTTCCGATGAGATGTTCAAGGGAGGCAACTAAGTAGTTCTGCCTTGAAAAATATGTGAGGAAAAGCATAGAGTAAGAAATGATAGTTTTAAGAAAAGCTTCCTATAGGGCTATAGAGTTTTGCTTAATAATAAAAGTCTAAATGTCAATTAAAATTGGCATTAATTAAGAAATACAATCCCACCTTTCTCATGAGAGAGAGAGACAGGAAGAAAGAGACAACACTATTTAAGACCACCAGTTTTAACTACAGCTGTGCTTTCTAGGGCTGCCATGACCTGCGTGACTTCATCCTGGGGACCTAGATGGGGTGGCAGGGAATGAAGAAATGACAGATTCCTCATAGAGAAAAGCTGAGATCCCACGGGCTATGACCACTTGGTTGGGGGACACTTCCTACACAACCCCCAAAGTACAAGTGTTTACTATGTATATGTAGCTCAAGGAAGAGAGAGTCTTAGTTACTGTTCTATTGCTGTGAGGAGATACCATGACCAAGGCAACTTATAGAAGAAAGCTTTATTTATTTATTTATTTTGGTTTTTCGAGACAGGGTTTCTCTGTGTAGCTTTGCACCTTTCCTGGAACTTGCTTTGGAGACCAGGCTGGCCTCGAACTCACAGAGATCTGCCTGCCTCTGCCTCCCGAGTGCTGGGATTAAAGACGTGCGCCACTACTGCCCGGCTAGAAGAAAGCTTTTAACTGGGGACTTGCTTACAGCTTCAGAGGATGAGTCCATGACCATCATTGGCAGAAGGCATGGCAGTGGGCAGGCGGGCATGGCAACGTAAAAGTAAATGAAAACTTAGATCTGATCCACAAGCTCTAAGCAGAGAGAAGGGCTAACTGAAAGTGATGTGGCCTTTTGAAACCTCAAAGCCCATCCCCAGTGACACAGCTCCTCCAACACGTCCACACCCCCCTAATCCTTCCCAAACTATTTCACCAACTTGTGTGTGTATGTGTATGTGTGTAGGTGGGGGTAGGGGGGGGCTCGGTAAGCATTCAAATACATGAGTCAATTGGGGCCATTCTCACTCAAACAACCACTGAGGGGTTATCTCTGTTGGGGGGAGGTCTCTGCAGAGGAGCAGTCTTAACCTCTAAACGTGCAGAGGCAGCTGTGGTTCTGGGGAATACTTACTGTACACTGGTCTTAACTAAAGAGCAATCAGTTGTCAGCAGTGGTGCTTGGAACAGGGGAAGGCTTTGCCATTTCCATGGGTCTGAGGCATTGGGACCCTTGACATGGCAGTCAGTGTCCATGTCAACAATACAAATTCACTCTTGACTTCATCTGCCCCCACATAGGGCTTTTGATAATCCCAGTTACCTTAAATTTCTTTGAGAATGCTTCCCAGGAGAAAAGTAAAGCAAAAAAAAAAAGGGGGGGGGGTACACTTCAAATTTTTCCTTTACAGATAAATATTTAGGCATTCCTTGTTTTCTAACACAAAACTCTCCTGCCCTTGCACAGTGGCTATACCAATCTTGTCCATACCGGTTCAAATCCTTTCTGCTGTCCAGTCACTTCAGAGGTGCCAGTAGACCCTGATAGGAATTCCAGCCACACCCCAATGATCTCACATGCCCCAGTGGGGCACTTAGTCATTTCCGGGTCATACGTCCTACGCAACCCATGCGCTGCATGATCATGTAAATTGTGTGCAGTGTGATCACGTGATCTATGCTCATGCGTGGGGTAGCCATGTGGGCCCATGTGCACATGTGGGGGGGGAGTCATTAAAAGGCAGGTCCCATGTCCCCTCCCCCTCCTCTTCATGTGTCCTTTCAGCAGGCCCGAACCCATCTGTCCCTTTCTCCTTTTCTTTTTTTTTTTTCTTTTTTTTTTTTTTTGGTTTTTCGAAACAGGGTTTCTCTGTGTAGCTTTGCGCCTTTCCTGGAACTCACTTGGTAGCCCAGGCTGGCCTCAAACTCACAGAGATCCACCTGGCTCTGCCTCCCGAGTGCTGGGATTAAAGGCGTGCGCCACCACCACCCGGCTTCTCCTTTTCTTAATAAAACTCTTGTTAGTGGGTTAGTGGGTTTTGTTGTGTTTCGTGACTTTTCCTCGCAGGGTAAGAGCACCCCTATGACCAACAGACCCTCCTTATTTCAGATGACAGATTCAATAGGAGACACTTTGGCGTGTCCTGGGATTTTCTTCATGCTAGGCCCTTGGCTACAGATCAAACTATCTCAGAAGAGTCATTCTATTCCTGCTTGTCTTACACAAATCTCAACAAGAAACTTCCCACTGCCACCAATTTCCCTTTGGAAATCTCTGCACTATTAGTATTTTTTTTTTAAATTTGAGACAGGGCCTCAGTATACTGCCCAGGCAAATTAAAACACCTCATTTCAGCCTCTAGTGTAGTTGGATTACTAGGTTGCAAGTATGTGCTGCCATATCCAGCCTCTGAACCTACTTTCAAATAGTGAGTGGTTGGGATTTGCTTCATTTTTTTTGATTTATTGCTGGGGATTAAGGTCATGGTGTCATGCATGCAGACAAGTACTCAACAAATTGAGATATATCCTCAGTTTGAACTATCAAATTATTATTATTATTATTATTATTATTATTATTATTATTATTATTATTTTGGTTTTCCAAGATAGGGTTTTCTGTATATATAGTCCTGGCTGTTGAGGAACTTGGTCTGTAGACCTGACCCTGAACTCAGAGATCTGCCTCCTCTGCCTGCCGAGTGTTGGGATTAAAGGTGTATACTACCATGCCCTTCAAAATATTAAATATTTTGTTTGTTTTTTGAGACTGGGTTTCTCTATGTAGCCCTGGCTGTCCTAGAACTCACTATGTAGAGCAGGCTGGCCTTGAACTCAGAGATCTGCCTGCCTCTGCCTCCCAAGTGTGGGAGTTAAGATTCAACTTTTCTGGGAGGGGGTGGAGGGTGGAGGGTGTCAATTAAGACAGGGTTTCTCTGTGTAACCTTGGCTGTTCTAGATCTTGCTCTGTAGATCAGGCTAGCCTCAAACTCAGAGATCTGCCTGCTTCTGCCTCCCAAGCACTGGTATTAAAAGGTGTGTGCCACTATCAGTGTCTTTTCTTAGTTGGCCCTCAACCTCATTATGTAGCCCAGGCAGCCAGTGCTCTTAACCACGGAGCTCTCTCTCCAAACCTAAGTAATACAGTTTCTATAACAAAAAAACAAACAAACAAACAAAAAAAAAAAAACAGAAAAACAAAAACAAAAAAAACAAAAAAAAACACACACACACACAACTGTCAAGACAATTGCCTTTTCTTTTTAACACGAGAAAAAAAGATTTAATTGTGTATAGAGGCCTGGAGGTACCACAAAAACACAAGACTCCCGGAATTAATTGCATGTTTGTGTCCTACGTTGTTTTCTGCTGCCCTGATAAACTACTGACCAAAACCTACTTGGGCAGGAATGTGTTTACTTCACTTAGTGGTTACAGTCCATCACAGAGGAACTCAAACAGGAAGTTAAAGGCAGGAGCTGAACTGTTGTACCTGTTTCTCAAAACCCCTAGAGACCACCAAGGAGCCGGTTTCCAATGCAAGCACATAAGGGTCCTTTTATTGTCAGGTTCAACCTGGGCCACCACACAGCAGATGGAAGGAAATGTGGTGGTGGCCACAAGCCCAAGTGTAGAGAGTCTTTATAGGGAAAAACCACAAGCTGAGATTTACATGCTTGGGATTGGGTAGAGGGAAATGGGGCAAGGTGATTTTTTGAAACTATTGGTCTAGACTTTGGGCACGAAACCACATTTGAAACCATTGGGTTAGACTTTTGGCGGGGAACCACAACCCACAGAACAGGATTATCTGGACTGCTCAGCAGGATTATCTAGATATCTTCAAGGGCCATAAACCGCAGACAGAATGTCTGCAGGAGGATACTGCTCTATATCTGTTGTCAGGGCACATTCCTGAGCTTCTTCTAGGAACTGAGGACAGCAGGTGGTCTAAGATGGTGGCCCTACCCAAAGATGGGGTCTGTCTTGCCTTCACAGAAGCAGAGACCACCGAGGAATGCTGTTTGCTGGCTGGCTCTTGGATGTACGTTTAGCTACTTTTCCTAGAGAGCTCAGTTGTCCAGGTAGGCTGAGCTCTCCTACATCAATTAACAATCAAGAAAGCTCTGCAGACAAGCACACTGGCCAGTCTGCTGGAGGTAGTTCCTCAGCTGCGGCTCCTTCTCAGGCATGTCAAGGGTCAAACAGGATGGAGAAGGTTCTCAACTTGCTGTCACCACTAGCATTGGTTTGATGGGCAGTCTGATAAAGTGATAATTTCAAGGAAGAATGACTTGTTTCCGTGAGTCCTGATTTGGTGCCAATGGAAATCAATATTCTCAGTTTCATATTGTTGTCTTCTTCACACATAGATATCCAATTTGATAAGAATTATGTTTATGTCTTTTTGTAATAACACAAGACACTTTCATGTTTCATTATTCTCAAATTTGCTTAATACTCAGTAATGATGTGCTCTTAGTAAAGAACTAAATTAAAATTATTGCCCAAACAAGTATCTACTTGCCTGCATAGTGTGAAATAATTTCACCCCCTCCCTGCCAAACAGAATGAAAAATAATTGTGGTGATATTTTGTTTGTGATCTAACAAATAAAGCTTGCCTGAAGATCGGAGCGCGGATCTAAGCCACTAGTTAGCCATCGAGGCCGAGGCAGACAGATCTCCGTGAGTTCAAGGCCACCCTGGGTTACACAAGATTAATCCAGTCTAAAAGAGAAATAAAGTCAGGCAATGGTAGCACACACCTTTGATCCCAGCACTTGGGATCTCAGGCCTTTAATCCCAGCACTAGGGAGGTGGAGACAGGAAGTGATATGGCTGGGCAGAGAGAGGAATATAAGGCAGGAGGAGACAGGAGCTCAGCCCTCTTTCAGATTGAGTTTTCTGTGGAGGTAAGAAGTCTAGTGGCTGGTTGCTCTGCTTCCTTCAGCATTTATTTACCCCAATATCTGACTCCAGGATTTTATTATAAAGACCAATTTGGATTTGTGCTACAAATAATTTTCAAAAATAATGACATTTCAAGTATAGAAATTCTTTTTTGTGTTCGTTGTTGGAGATTACCAATACATTATTTTTGTAAAAAAAAAAAAAAAAGTAGATTTTTATGAATGAATCATTGTGGGGTTTGGGGGTCTTTTTTTTTTTTTTTTTTTTTCTCATCTGACCAAAGCATAAGAATTTCACATTCAGGGAAAATTGCTATTTTGTTGGTTTGGTTTGGTTTTTTGAGACAGGGTTTCTCAGCATAGCCCTGGCTATATCCTGGAACTCACTCTGTAGAACAGGTTGGCCTGGAACTCACAGAGATCCACCTGTGCCACCACCTCCCCCACCTCAATCTATTTTTATTTAACTATTGGTCACCGTATAGATTAAATTCAAAGCACTGAGGATGTTTAGGGAAATGGCAGGACAACAGCAGAAGGACCCGCTAAGGGACTTGTTAGAGTGAGGAAATGCCATGCTTTAGATGGAAAAAAATATCCTGACCAGAAGGAAAACTGGGCTCCACGACCCAAGGAGGAGGAAATGTCTTCTTGGTTACGTCATTGTCCTTTCTCTTCCTGTCAGGTACACACTGGGATGCCAAGTGCAGCTGGTACAGACTGCAAGGGCTGAGAGTTCAAAGTCAGGGCTTTCTCTTCCAAAGCTGCTCAAATCTTGTCCTTACTGGGTTTTGGCCAAAGGGAAACTGAAATCAATCCCAAGGAAGGGTTTAAGATGGTCCGTGAGTCAGACCTTCTCCACCAGTGGAATCCATGGGAACTGATAAAGCCTTGGAAGTCAGACAAGGAGGGCTACTTCAGAAGTAGGACTAGGAAGATACTTAGGGCATACAGTTTTCTGGAGAGGGGACAGATGACCTAGGAAGGAATGTAGGTACTAGACATCATGAACTTCGACTTCAGTTTTCTTCCCCCAAAGCAAGAGAACACTAGAAATGTTTATAGGAAGAAAACCATGACTGGACATGCTCTCTCGGTGAGGTCTTCTGAAGAGGAAGAAATCACACAGTGAGGATTCCAGTCTTTTCCTTGTCATGCAATTATTTTTATGCTTGTAAAATTCAGTCAATGGACTTTGAAAGGGACAAGAAGCAACACACAGGAACACATGCTGAAAATGCTAAGGATGTGAAGGAAAGCCAGTGGAGGTAGACAGGAACATTTATAGACTGACCCAGTGGAAAACGGCTTCAGGGTTTTAGCCATTTTATTTGTGTTTTAATTTTTTTCACTCTTTTATTTTTGAGTATGTGCGTGTGTATGTGTGTGTGTACATGTGTGTGCATGGCACACAGGTGCCTATGGAGACCAGGAGAGGGTGTTAGATGCCCCAGACCTGGAATTAATGTGGGTTGTGAGTCCCCTAATGTGGGAGAATTAAACTTCAGTCCTTCAATGCTCTTAGCTGCTGAGACAGCTCTCTGGCCCCAGGACTTGCTTTATGAAGAAAATGTAAAATTACTGTGGGGATTCAATAATGTAACATAAGCCCAACACTACAGCCCAGTGCCTGGTATAAAGCAGCTGATTACTAAGTCTCCATTGAGCAGATGGAAGTCAGTGTCTATTCTAGGTTACTTTCTGTTGCTGTGATAAAATACTCTGATGAAAATAACTTGGGGAGGAAAGCATTATTTTGACTTAACATTTTAGGTCACAGTCCATCACTGAGCAAAGTCAGGGCAGGGACTCAGGGAAGAATATTAGAGGGATGCTGCTTACCGGCTTACTGGAAGAACCATGCTGCACTTAGCTAGCTTTCTTAAATAGCTCAGGACCACCGGCCTAGGGAATGATGCAACCCACAGTGGGCTGGATCCTCTTATATCAATTAACAATAAAAGCAAACCCCAATAGGTTAGTTCCTCAACTGAGATGCCTTCTCAGATAATCCTAGTATGTGTCAAGTTGACAATTAAAGTAGGACACTTAATTGTCCTATGATAACTTCTAACACAATGCCCAAGTCAATGAAAAGGCAACCGAACAAGGAAGCCTTGCTGAGAATCTGACTAGCAGGAGACTAATTTTTTTTTTTTAATTGAGACAGGGTATCATTATGAAGCCTAGGCTGGCCTAGATCTTTCTCTAATAGTTCTAACTGGCCGTGAGTGCATAATCTTCCCCACTAGCCCTCCCTGGGATTACAAACTTACACCACCACAACTAACTGTTGAAAACATCTAATTGGGTTAGAGATGTAGTTCAGTAGTAGAGTACTTGCTGGAACATACAAGGTCCTAGATTTGAGCCCCATCCTCCCTCATGTGGGGACAAGGAACTTTTATTTATTGTAACAAATAGTCCTTTTGAAAACATTATAGGGGCTGGAGAGATAGCTCAGTGGTCAAGAGTACTGACTGCTCTTCCTGAAGACCTGGGTTCAATTCCCAGCACCCACCTGGCAGCTCATGATTGTAACTCCAATTCAAGGGATCCAACACCCTACAGACATACACGCAGGTAAAACATCAATGCACATAAAATAAAATAAAAGACATTATAAATCAAAATCGTGGGAAAATATTTAATTTCTAGAATCATCAATAGCTTAAATACCTTATTTTAGTCACTTATTTAACTTACATTTTTGTTTTAAAGATTTATTCATTTTTATTTTATGTGTATGAGTGTTTGACTGCTTGTAGGCAAGTATACAGCATGTGCATTCCCAGTGCAGGTAGAGGCCAGAAGATGGTGTCAGGTCCCCTGAAACTGGAGTTACAGACTTGTGAACCACCGTGTGAGTGTTGAAACTCATCCTGCATCCCCTGTTAAAAGAACAAGTGTTCTTAACCTCTGAGCCATCTCTCCAGCCCTTAACTTCCTTTTTAACATTAGAAAGTATTTATGACTTTAAAATAACACTGAAAATAAAACTGAAAACTCTTCCTCGTTCCTATAGTATCTTGTTAAGATTCAACTTTTTTTGGGGGGGTGGGAGAGGCGGTGGGGTGGTGGTGGTAGTGGAGTTTTAAGACAAGGTTTCCCTGTGTAGCCCTGGCTGTTCTGGAACTCACTTTGTAGACCAGGCTGGCCTTGAACTCACAGAGATGCACCTGCTTCTGCCTCCTGAGTACTGGGAGTAAAGGCATGTGCTACCACCACCCAGCAAGATTCAACTTTTTTATCATATGGAATTCCTTCCTTCCGTTTTGGCTAGCCAGTTCAGAGTATGATATTAGAACAATATGAAACAAACTTAGGTAACTTTGTAAGATGAGGGACCTGATCCTTCAGTAAAAACTTAGAGTGCTCATCTGTATTCAGCCTTCTGTTATCTCAGAAACCAAGTTGAAAGGGAAACTGAACCTCCTCTTTCTCCCAACTTGTTTTTTCCAAAGGCATAAGGGGAGATTTTCAGCCAGTTCCTGGAAGGTCAGTATAGTCTATTCTGAGAAATGCTACTGTGGGTGACCTTTGATTCTGAATTTCCAGAAAATTGGGTATGGTGGCTCATGGTGTGGTGGCTCACTTGGCACTCTGACAGCTGAGGCAGGAGGATCATGAGAGTTTGAGGCCAGGCTGATCTGCATAGTGAATTTCATACCAGCCTGGGCTAGGGAATGAATGAACCCCTATGCCCTGCCACTAGGGGAAAAAAAATGCCAGAGTTTAAAACACTCTTTGTGTCTTGTTCCCACTGGTCTAAAATACACTGTATTCTTCTATCATCCTTTCTGATATAAACAGCTTGCTAATTCTATTGGTATGCTCTTAGCAGACATAGATTTACAATGGTTTTGTAATGAATACTATATATAGGCAGGAGATCAAAGTTTCAGAAACTTCACTCTTCTTGTAGATGTGTTAGCCCCGGATTGTTGTTGGGTTTTTACGCTCTTTTGGGGGGCTGTACAGCACCCAGCTCTCAAATAAATCACACACACTTATTCTTACTTATAAATGCCTGGCCTCAGCTTGGCTTGTTTCTTGCCAGCTTTCCTTAACTTTAAATTATCCCATCTACCTTTTACCTCTGGGCTTTTTCCGTTCTCTCACTTCTGTAAATCTTAGTCTTACTCCGAGGCTTGCTGGGTAGCTGGACTATGAAGTCCTCCTCCTTCTCTTGCTCCTCCTTCTTTACCTCTCAGATTTATCTTTCTAAATATTCTCTCTGCCTACCAGCCCCACCTATCCTTTCTCCTGCCTTGCTATTGGCCGTTCAGTTCTTTATTAGACCATCAGGTGTTTTAGACAGGCAAAGTAATACAGATTCACAGAGCTAAATAAATGTAACGCACCTTAAAATAATCTTCCCCGACATCTGATTCTTTGGATCAGATAAGCCACGGCTCTGAGTTTTCTAATTGTAGAGGATTCTTGCGTGTGAGTGCCAGTGGGCAGTTCATACAGTACACTGCAGCAAACCCTAAAATTAGAGAGGTACATGTTTCACACCGGCTTTAAAACACAATAAAGCCCCTACTCTGTGCTTAGGACAATTACTTAAGCTCTTAGTGTTGCCTAATAAAGACTAGGAACCAGGTAGCCCTCGGCAGACAATGGCTAACACACTGTTGTTGTGTTTTCCTCCCTAACCTGGTTAAATACCAGTTGTGAATGTGTCAGTTAGATGAAGATAATGGTCCAGGGAGTTAAAGGTGAAAGGCAAGCTGAACCTGAAAGGGATGGAGGGCGCTGGTGGGTAGGCGGCCTCGGCAGAAAAGTTACGAGCCACTGGCTAGGACTACCAGAGTCAGAGCTTTATCAGAAAGAAACCAGGCCTGGAGAGACAGAAAGATGGCGGGAGCAGAGCAGAGAGGAAACAGAAAGAGACGGGTGGGAGTCCGCGTCCTGCTTTTTAAGGCGGAGATTGTGTGACCACGCAGCGCTACGCAGTCACCGCCAAACAAGACCCCGAGCTGCGCGTGTACAGAATCCCCAACAGAAGGCAGACTCCAACAGTGAGTGGTGAGTTCACAGTGAGTCCCTCCCTCCTTTAAACACAGCTGTGTAAAATCACACAGAACTAAGCCAAGTTGGGCTCTGTAACAGCGAGACCATTTCAGTCTGTGCTTTAGTTTGTGCAACTTCTATTCCACACTTGGGTATCGGTTGGGAGGATGCACGGCAGTCTTGAAGAGTATTGTAACAGACACTCTTCCTCAACGGAAAGATGGCCTGCAACTCAAACAAGCACTTATTGTTTCTCTAAAGTCCTCCAATGCCCCCAAATCGCAATCCCACAACTTCCTTACCTGCTAAAATACAACCAAACTTCAAATCTCTCTTTGTCTCCTTATTCTTAGCTGATCTCAAGAGAAAAGAGAAAGCACCAGAAGAGAGTTTCCTCTCGTTTTTCCACCAGCAAATCCGCGCTCATCCTCTTTGCCCATTACTGCAAAGGACACTATCTTTTTCCAAAGTCAGCTAGTTTCTTAGCCAGGTGTAGTGC
>CABHPR010126915.1:0-10385 GCA_902168415.1 Peromyscus melanophrys | reverse complement strand
TCTTCCCTGCTCTTCACCTTCCTGTGATTCCTTCAGTTGCATGGCATTCTTAATTGTCACCTAACACCTCCTAACACATGTATGGTGAGGTGACTTATTTCTTATAGTACTGGTACTTTTACTTAGAGATAATAACATGTAAACCCACTTAACATGAAATATTTTATACACTATGAAACATTTCTTTAAAACATTCAAAAACTTGCCAGGCAGCAAAGACACACGCCTTTATTCTCAGCACTCGGGAGGCAGATCCAGGCAGATCTCTGTGAGTTTGAGGCCAGCCTGGTCTACAAAGTGAGTTCCAGGACAGGCACCAAAATTACGCAGAGAAGCCCTGTCTCAAAAAATTAAAAAAAAAAAATTCAAAAATTTAAAACTAGGTAGGACATACACATGTGAAGTAATATCATGTGTCCTCAAACTATTTTGGTTGTCCACTTAAATATTATTTTCTTACTGTTCTATGGGTTCTATGGCTGTTTCTTTTGGACAGTTTTATACTGTACCTCAGACTGGCTTTGAACTTCTGGTAATCTTCCTGATTCAGCCTCCTAATTACTGGGATTATAGGTATATGCCACCATGCCTGGTTACTTCTATTATTTTTTTAAACACATTTGAAATTTTAAATAAACATACCTGCATATATTTATAGGGTACAATGTGGTAGTTCAGTAAATATACACAATGTGTTATGATAAGGGTAGTTGACGTGTTTACCATCTCAAACAGCCAACCATGATTTCTTCATATTAGAAACATTTAGAATTTCTCTAATGGCTATATTTGGCTAATTATTGTCAACAGTAAGTATAGATTATTAGAAATTAATCCTCCTATCAATCTGTACTCCTGTATCCACTGCTTGTCATGTCTCCCTTTTCCCATTGCCAGACCCTTCACAGGCTCTGAAAACTACTATTCTATTCAAGTTTTATTTTTAGCTTCCATATATAAGTGAAAATATGTTGTTTCTTGCTTGTAATTTTACAATGATTTCTAGTTTCATATATGTTGCTGAAAATGTTGAAATTATTTTTTGTGACTAAACAATATTTGAATGTGTATTTATATCACATTCTGTCCATTGGCAGATGAGAACACTCCATTTCTGATTATTGGGGAAAGTGTTGCAAAATACATGGGAAGTATAGCGCTTCCTTGACATACTGACTTCATATCCTCTAAAGATACACTCAGGAGTAGAATTGTGAGATGATGTAACAGTCCAGATTGAATGTTTTTGTTTTCATTCTTTGTTGACGGTAGCATTTCATAATGACTATAATTTACTCGCATATCAGGCTCCAAAGGTTAGTTACAATACACATCTTGTAATTTGTGTCCTCACCACGCGTCAGACTTCTCCTTCACATCCTGACTAGTAATGGCTATGTTTTCTCTCTTGAAACACATGTTCTAACTGGGGTAAGATGACATTTCTTCAGCGTGGCTTCACTTTATGCTTCTCTGATGAATAGTGACATTGAACATCTCTGTGTGTGTGTGCACCTGCCCTCATTTGTTCTTTGTAGATCTTTTCCAGAGAAACGTCTACTTGCTTAACTTTTTTCCCGCTGCAGTCCTTTGACTCACATGTCTTTGATGTAGGGGAGAATGGGTTAAAAAGTCAAATAACTGACTTTACTGAGGTTTGATTAAGTTTGGGCCATGATTTAAAGCTAAATGGAAGCTTGAATATCTAAAAGAATTGTGCTCAATTTGTTAAAATTGCCTCCTAATAAAGATTATAGCTTGAAATATAATGCCAAATGTGGTGGTATTGTGTTCCCCAAAATATTGTTTATGCTAATAAACTTATCTGGGGTCAGAGAACAGGACAGCCACAATATGAAACAGAGGTTAGGCAGTGGTAGCATACGCCTTTAATCCTAGCATTCCAGAGACAGAAATCCCTCTGGATCTCTGTGAGTTCAAGGCCACTTTGGAAATGGCCAGGTGTGGTGACCCACGCCTTTAATCCCAGAAAGCGAGCCTTAATCCCAGGGAGTGGTGGTAGAAAGCAGAAAGGTATATAAGGCGTGAGGACCAGAAACTAGAGGCATTTGGCCTGGAGAGGCCTTTGGCCTGGAGAAGCATGTGACTGGTTAAGCTTTCAGGCTTCTAGCAGCAGTTCAGCTGAGACCCATTCTGGATGAGGGCTCGGGGCATCCAGTCTGAGGAAACAAGACCAGCTGAGGATCCAGCGAGGTGAGATAGCTGTGGCTTATTCTGTCTCTCTGACCTTCCAGTGTTCACCCCAATAACTGGCCTCAGGTTTGATTTTATTAATAAGATTCTTTAAGACTCAGGCTACAGCCAAACACATGATCTTCATTTATTAACATTTGTTTATTTATTTAAAAATTGTTTGGCTGTGACTCTTGTCTTTCATGATCACGTAAATGGTTTTTTGTTATTTTTTCCAGTGCTGTAATTTTCTTAATTAACTACCACTTTTGAAGATTTCAGGCAAAATTTATTTTGACTAAAAAACACTAAGTTAAACAAATGGTTATTGATAACTTGCAGTCTAATTGGATTTTTTATAGGCATTAATTGTCTATAACAGTTCATAGCAAACAATTCTGCATATTGTCATTTGGAAATTAATTTTAAGTCAAAGATCACAGTTTCCTTTATCAGTTTTTAGTAGGCATTCCACACCTGTATCTGGATAGTAGTGCACGCTATCTTGAATTTCTCCAATGGATATCAGAACTACTTGTAAGACTATTACCCTATGAACAAACTTTACTGTAACATTAGTATTTCCAGACAGTAGACACTCTCTTAAACAGTTTTAGAAATCAGAAGCAAGAAAATGGGCTCTTGATATAATTTTGTGCAAGGTTGGGTGACTGCTATTCACACACAACTTGTGCTTTCACTCAGGCTTTCTTTGAGGAGGGCTTTGACAAGCTAATTAGATTGTCTTTCCTCTTTGCTAATAGTTTTGCCAGATGCAATTCAGATCAACTATGGCAAGCCAGTAGCAAGCCAGTCCTTAAAGCCGTGTGGCATTTGGACTGAGACATCTGTCTTAGTTAGGGTTTTATTGCTGTGAAGAGACACCATGACCACGACAACTCTAAAACATTTAATTAGGGCTGGCTTACATTTCAGAGGTTTTAGTCCATTTTCAGCATGGTGGAAAGCACGGTGGGATGCAGACAGACATGGTGCTCAGTAAGGAACTGAGAGTTCTACATCTGCATCCTGAGGTAGCAGGAAGAGAAATTGTGAGCCCCTAGCCTGGCTTGAGCTTCTGAGACTGCAAAGCCTGCCCCCGGCGACATACTTCCTCCAACAAAGCCACACTTCCTCCAGCAAGGTCACACTTCCTAAGAGTGCCATTCCCTGAGAGCCCACGGTGCTATTTTCTATCAAACCACCACATCATTTTGCTTTGACATTGATAGGGAGACTGATTATCTTGAAAACTGAACAGTGTACATAACATGCACAAATTGTTGGCTCTTCTGAGTCAGACTGGAACTTGAGTCACAGAGAATTAGAAAAAGAAGTCTAATATTTAGTGTAAGTTAAAGATTGGAACTAGTAGCTAAAACCTTGTCATGAAAAATTCCATGGCAATATCAGAAACTTCCTTACAGTACATGAGTTTTATTTTAATTTTGATTATAATGAATATTTAAGAGAAATAGCCTGTGATTGAGGATTTGAGCAAGTAACAAAAGAAAACAGCCACCCAGATAAGATACGAAAAGTACCTAGAATTTAACTAGTCACATAGTTGTTGTTTGATCCCTTTGAAATTAATGAAAACGTAAAACAGTATTTTTTTCATAACAGTTTCTAATTTGGACTTATATTGTTGAATCAATCCAGAATGCTGAGGAAAGAGATAATGGATGCTACAAAAACAAGTGAGTCTCATCAATAAAATGATAATTCTTAACCTTTTAAAAATTTCATGGAATAATTTTCCACATAGATAAGAATTTTCAACAGTTCAGTAAATTTACTAAATTTCAACAACTTAGTAAAATTTCTAATTTGCTAAGTTGCTTACAAAATTGGTTTTCTCTAAATTATGCTGTTATTGATCCACAAATAAAGACATGTACAAAAAACAGATAGGCCTGCATTTGGTAGAAATTGTCTCCATAAAAGTTTAAAAGTTTTTCTTCCCCTCAGGGGGCGGGGATGCATTTAGTCAGGCATTTTTCTTCTTGGTGCAGAGGCTGGGTAGCCTTGTGGGAAGCATTTCTAACTGAATGTCCAAGTTGTCAGGGATGCTTTGCTTCCTGCAAAAGTTCCCCTGCATAGTTATGATGAACGCCTTGTACTGCAGGTTTCCTGAGGGTGAAAAGCAGCCTGGGATTGACTTATAGAAAGCCGATTTCAAAAACGCCACGCTGTGGTTTCCACTTTTAAATTTGATTAGCTGTAGGTTAGATGCTATCTGTCTTCTTACAGAATTCAAAGCTATCTATTTCTAGACTGAGGATTCTGTCAGAATGAAAAAAAAAAAAAAAACCTTCAAATGCCGAGAAATCAAAATGCCACAGATATACTACTAGTACTGAGTGCAAAGTGACACTGACCAGAATTATTTAAAATTTTTTCATTTATTTTCCTCATTCAGAAAATGTAAATTAGAATACTGTAAATTAAGTGAGTTAGAATTGTGCCAGTCATCCAACATACTCAACAAATAATGTAATTAGCCAGTTATTTCATTTCATATAATTATTCACCTGTAAGCAAATGCTTTGCAGATATTTGTTTACAAAATGTCGTTTTAAACCTTAGTCTTGTATTGCAGTGAGCACTTGTAAGCACTTTATCTGCTCCCAGAAAATGGTCTCTATCCTCATTTCAAGCCAGGGTGATTGCACTAGATGGTAAGAGACAAGAAATACCTTGTTTTTTGGGGGGGGGCCAGGGGTAACCCAAAACAATTGTTATTTCTGTTTCCAAAACTATCAGTCTACCTGACTAGCATTCACACATTAAAAATAGCCATGAGATGACTTGTTCACTTTTCAGCTAATTTAAGAACTATAAAAACCTAATGACTGCATGCTGTTAAAACTCCATTTAGAAATTAGCAATTGATTATGTGGCACTTTGAAATTCTTAAAGTCTCTTCATTAGTAATGAGTGTAATTTAAGCACATTTGTACAGCTAAACCTATGCCTTTGGATAGAGGGATGTTCTGAAGCTGGGGAAATTATTCTTCCCTGATTCCTAGGGTAAACACTGACTAGATCCAGAATCTCTGGAGAGTCCCTCTTCAGCATCATAGAAGTTCATGCAAAACACAGTGTTAATGGCTTCATGGTCCTTCCCAGTGGTGCTTTTGTTTGAAATAAGGAAGCTATAAACACAACTGTGAAATGAGAAGGAAGTCAGGGAGAACTGAATTCAACAACCTAGAGAAGTTTTGAACATTGAATTAGACAGAGAACTACTCATTTTCTGTCTCTTTCTCCAATGTCCATGTATAGACACATAGCATATACATACCAAGTTTATATACTGCCTATACACATGTATACAACATTTCATTTATATATATGAATATACTACAGCACAATCTTTATGTATGCATATACTAATATAACTCAATATAATTAATGTATCTTCCTTTGGACTTTCTGGGGATTCTAGTGGATATTTGAGTGCCCTTGGGGAAGAAAGGCAGATTTCATTCTGGCAATCAGAGGTAGACTGTGTGGGATTTATTCAGTGAACACTGGCATTTTGTTCCACTCGGTGAGTTTAACTCCAGGCAAGTCCTGTCGGCACTGAGGGAACACTCCTGAGAGTCTGCACACTGATGTTAGTAGCACTGTTTTCTGCACGGCTCTTTCCTTTTTGGAACTGTGCCATGCCTCTTCGAGCTAAGTTCACATCCCCATAGGGTCTGGGCTGACGACTATTCTGCTTGGCTGTATAGCCTCCAGCATTGGCTCTTGCTGCCTAAGTGATTTCTTTTTTTTTCTTTTTTCTTTTTTTGCTAAAAATTAAATTGTCTGGGAAACAAACAGTTATTTTCTTCAAGGAAGAAACATAATACGTAGAATTTATATAAATTCAAGATTCACAGCACTTATAGAAGATTAAAAACCAATAACTTTTACTTGATTCTAATAATACTTTCTTTTTATAAAAGAGTTAACATTTTCTAATGACACTGTTTATAAGAAAAAGAATGGACTTAATGTGGATTCCAACAATTCATTGTTACAACATGTTTTCCAAGTTACATCCAAGAGTCATTATAGACAGTAAAACCAGGATTCTGGAAGTTAGCTTAAGGCATCTTCTAGCCATCACAGGGATCATTTGTATTTATTTTTGTAGTTCAGCGCTGCAGAATTTCTTCAAAGGACAAAACAAAACTTGATTGATGTTTGACTTTGTTCTTTGTCTCCAGGGCTTTCGGTGAGATGCTTTTACCTTTGATACTCGAGTCCTTCTTATTTGTACTTATATAGGCACAGGGAATTCATCTTCCCTGTTCCCTTCTCTAATCTGTCTCCACTACCAAGGGGGAGCATCTTCATGTCAGGAAGCAGAATACACCTTAGTGAGTGCCTGCATTGCTAGTTGAAGCTCATACCTTTGACGTGTGTGGCTTGTGAAGATTTCCAGTTTTCTTGGTTCTGTAGCAATCAATTACTCAATAATTTCACCTGAGACTATCAAGCACTATGTTCAGTTATAATATTTACTGCATATGTCAAGGTATTCTTGGCTCTCAGCATTTCCTGTAGAAGAACATTTCTTACTGGTCTTATTGCTTTATATATTTAAGATGAAACCGATAACATTATAAAACAATAGAGAGTGTGTCTGTGTCCAGTATCCCGAACTCAGCATAAGACCAGAAAGACTTGAAAGATACTAACCCTGAGAGGATAACAGGGTTGCAGCCATCTTAGAGAAGGGTCAGACTGGGGGCAGCAGGTCCTGGGAAACTCACTAGAGGATGTGCTGTCCCTAGACCCAGACAATTAAGAGCCACATAATAAACAAGTTCCAGACATTTCCTGCCATAACCTAAAGGATATGATAGATTATATACCATAGCTGTGAGAGGGAACAAGTTTCCTACAGATAAGAAATGGGATGTCTAATTGTCAGAGAAAATGGACCTACAATGACATAAACAGCTAGAGGAGATGACAATTTCCTTGCAGCTGCAACTCTCCAATCAGTTCAAACCAAGCATCTCTAACCTGAAGTAAGCACCAATCCTGAGTTTGTGACTATATAGAACTGGAATTCCCCCAGATCCCCTACCCTAACCATTATAAAAACCCTGCTTGATTGCTACTCATGGTCTCTCCTGCTCAGCTGCTGCATCAGATAGATGGACAGACCTGGGTTTAAACTTGTAAATAAAAAGACTCTTTTTTTTTGCATTAGGGTCAGTCTCTTGGTGGTCTTTGGGGGACTCTGGGTACAACAACCCCACATTAGCGAATCTCTAAACAGATTTTCCACAATTCTTGACTTAGTATTGATTCCTAGGAAAAATTTATACATTTATATATTTGAGGGTTCTGTGATGTTCAAGGTTAGTATTTTTTTTTCTGTAGAGAAACACAGGAGCAGCATAAATATGAGTCTCTAGAGAATTAAAAGACGTTAAGATTCTGGGAATTCCCATCAAAGGAGTAAGATATAGGAAAGAAGGAAACAGCAGTTGCTTGTGCTTAACAGAAGCCGAAAGGCAAGCAGAAAGTGGGAAAACTGGAAGTGAAAGGAGAGGTTTCCAGGGATGCTCTGGTTGAAGGCTGCTGGCATGAGGAAGTTGGAAGCAAGCTGCGCAGAATCAGGGCCTCGGAGTAGATTGGTCCAGAGAAGTCTTCATCTGCCTTTCTGTGGTTGGCCCAGAGTCCATAGAATGAACACAGTGCTCATATGATTCTCAGAAGCCGAGAGTCACTTACAGCTCAAATTTGTTGGTATAGAGACTGTAGGTTTTCTTCCAAGGAAATTACAAATTTGTGTGGAACAGAGGACAACTCCTCTATTAAAGGAGAAAGAGGACTCCCACCCACTAGTCAAATGCTGAAAAGTGGAGTCCCACTTCCTTAAATGGACACGTCAAGGGAATTCTAGGTAAAGTGAGCATAAATTTAATTTTTTTGTTCTGTCTATAGAGATTAATATTTACTTAGCATGTCTTTCTAAAAATCATTAATAACTGAGTATATAAAGCCATAAACCCCATGTGAGTCAAAATTTAATATTTTGATACAGAAAATTCAAATAGATTGTTGTATAGGCCCTCCAAAAATATTAAAAAGACAAACAAAGATGAATTATGTTGCCGTCTTAGTGAAATTACAACGGAAGCATTCTTTGAAAAGAGATTATTTTTATTTCCTATGTATGCTTGTTTGCCTACAGATATTTAAGTGTACCACATGTGTCCCTGGTGCCCAGAGAAGCAAGAAGTGGGTGTCACATCCCTGGGAACTGGAGGTACACACTGTTTTGAGCAGCTATGTTGGTATTGGAACTTGAACCTGACTCTTGTGTAAGAGCAACAAGTGCTCTTAACAACTAACCCATCTCTCCAGCCCATATATATGCTTTCATATGACATACAGGATTTCTAATCAAACTACAGGAAAGAGTGCTGTAAGCCCCAAACAATTTAATTTTTTTTTGTTTTTGTGAATTTAATTCATGAATATAATGAAATATGATCAGATCTACTTCCCACTTCCTTCTCCAACTCCCCTGATGTCTCTCTCTCCCCTTCCAGCTCCCCTCCCAAATTCAATTTTATGACCCATAAATCCAGTTGGTGATACACATATGCCCATGACTATAAGGCCATCCAGTGGAGTGTGGGAAATGTATAAGTGCCCATATCCTGAATAAAGAATGAGCTCCCTATCCCAGCAGCTATCCATTGCTAATAACTCATTAGAAAGGAAGGAAGTCTGTGGGGGTATTGTGTTCCCCAAAATATTGTGTATGCTAATAAACTTATCTGGGGTCAGAGAACATGACAGCCACAATGTTAAACATGAGGATAGGCAGTGGTAGTACACGCCTTTAATCCTAGCATTCCAGAGACAGAAATCCCTCTGGATCTCTGTGAGTTCAAGGCCACATGGGAAACAGCCAGGCGTGGTGACCCACGCCTTTAATCCCAGAAAGCACGCCTTCAATCCCAGGGAGTGGTGGTAGAAAGCACAAAGGTATATAAGGCGTGAGGACCAGAAACTAGAGGCATTTGCCCTGGAGAGGCCTTTGGCCTGGAGAAGCATTTGGCCTGGTTAAGCTTTCAGGCTTCTAGCAGCAGTTCAGCTGAGACCCATTCTGGATGATGGCTCGGGGCATCCAGTCTGAGGAAACAAGACCAGCTGAGGATCCAGCGAGGTGAGATAGCTGTGGCTTATTCTGTCTCTCTGACCTTCCAGTGTTCACTCCAATACCCGGCTCAGGTTTGATTTTATTAATAAGACTTTTAGGATTCATGCTACAGAAGTCTGCAGAAGAATACCTTAAGTATAAGACCACTTATATAAAACTTAAGTAAGACCTCCTACGTTTACAGTTTTTTTGAGGGAGGTTTTCTCTGTGTAGCCCTGACTGTCCTGGAACTCCCTCTGTAGACCAGACTTGCCTAGAACTCATTGAGATCCTCCTGCCTCTGCCTCTCAAGCGCTGGTATTAAAGGCATGTGCCACCACTTCCCAGAATATATATATATTATGTTTAAACACACATATGTAAATATATGTACTAACTAGTAAATTATAGCTTGAGGAATTGCCAAATTAAGTTTTTTTTTGTCAAAATTATTTATCTCAATAACAAATATATACCAGTTTCTGTCTTTCTTCTTTTTCTTCTGATCACCCCACATTATCAAAGATGTTTTAATCACTCTCAATTATGCATTCCCAGTTAAAATGATTAAATATGGTGACGGAAATTAATATGGTTGTAAACTATCTCTTCTTTAAAAACAAAATAAAAGCAACGAGAATGGATCTGTATTAGGCACCTTTCTTAGTATTAATCTCTATAATCAGAATAAAAGACACCTACATGTAGCTGTCATACTGAAGCTGTGTCTTTGAATCATTTAAATCTGGGAAATGAACATTTATTTCCATTCACAAACATTCACATTTTTAAAGTGGTTGAAAATTTACATTCATGAACTCAAACAAGTGATATAGAAAAGAAAAGTGGTGATATATTTAATGTATCATTCACCTTGTCCAATGTGCAGAAGTTATGCCTAATTACTAGTATTTGGAATTCTCAAAGCACTTTTAAGTACTAAATTAATCTTCTTAATTTTTTTAAATGTTTGGGTTCATGCATTCACATTGCCTGTGCACTCAGGCTGCGTATATCTTTGTCTGTTCTT
>CABHPR010126914.1:0-31835 GCA_902168415.1 Peromyscus melanophrys | reverse complement strand
ACACACACACACACACACACACACACACACACACACACACGGAGCCTGGGTGGGTAAGCTGTGCTGGACGGCTCTCTTTGACCCCTGTGATCCACACCCACCATTCTCCAACTGGCTGTCTGACCGGATCCCCACCTGTGGAGCATCAAAGGCCTCTTACCCTTTAGCTTCCCACTGGTACTGCCGAGGGAGATTCAAAGGGGGAGAGCTGTTAACCATTCCTCTGCTTTCTTCTCTCAGAGATTTCATCAGCTGGCTGTGCCGTGGCCACAGACCTAAGCACACACCCTCTCTGTCTCCAGATTCCAGCGACTGCTCTACCCTGTGTCTACTGCCGAGGGCAAACAGTCTGAGGGCGCTACAGGAACTGGCTCACATGGCTCACACATTTGCCAACCGACCCTTGGCCAACTTCCCCTCAGAGTACCCTGTCTGGAGCGTGTTGCCTGCTTTCTGCTGGGCTCTGACTGACACACAAGCTTCATTGCCACTAACCAGACCATGTGATGTCTGTGTCTTCTTCTATCACACTCTATTATTTTTTTGAATCAAGGTCTCAAGTCAAGGTCTTACTGAATCTGGAGCTTACCAATTTGGTAAGATTAGCTGACCAGTGAGATTTGGGGATCCTCCTGGGCTCCCTATTTCCCCTCGTACCATGCTGGAATTACAAAGTTCATCATCATACTCAGCTTCTTATGTGGGAGATGGGGATCTGCACTCAGGTATTCATGCTTGAACCATCTCTCTAGACCTTGCTGGTGCTTTAAAACATTTTGTTTGTTTGTTTGTTTGTTTTGAGACAAGGTTTCTCTGAGTAACAGCTCTGGCTGTCCTGGAACTTGATTTGTAGACTGACCTTGAACTCACAGAGATCTACCTGCCTCTGCCTCCTGAGTGCTGGGATTAAAGGCCTGCACCACCACTGCCTGTCCAAAACCTTTGTATTTATTATGATAATTATTATTTGTGTGTGTGTGTGTGTGTGTGTGTGTGTGTGTGTGTGTGTACAGGTATGCATGCATCCTGTGGCACATATGTACAGGACAGAGGATAACTTTTAGGAGTTGGTTCTCTCCTTCCACTGAGGTCCAGGGATTGCACAGTTTGGGTGGTGAAACAGGTGTTTTTAGTCATGGAGCCATCTTGCCAGGCCTTGCTATTTTAAGGAACTCACGTGTCTAGTCAATATACTTTGAGATTATTTGGAAATGGTTTACATCAATCACTAACTTAATTTCCAACCTTCTCAAGCTGGGTGTAGTGGGGTAGATGTACAATCCTAGCACCAGGGAGACAGAGGTAGAGAGAACGTCACAAGTTCAAAACTAGTTTGCACTATGTAGTGAGAATCTGGCTGAAAGCCACAAAATGAAACAAAAAAATTCCAACCTTAATCTTTTTATAGTTTTAGTTAAGAAAATTTTATTTATTGACTGCTTCAGGTCTTCATGATAGGATCAGTTCTGTGCAAGGAAACTGAGGAAAGTTTCTTTTCTTTTTCTTTCTTTCTTTCTTTTTTTGTTTTGAGACAGGGTTTCTCTCTGTGTAGTCCTGGCTATCCTGGAACCTGCTCTGTAGACCAGTCTGGCCTTGAAGTTAGAGATCTGCCTGCCTCTGCCTCTGGAGTGCTGGTATTAAAGGCGTGCACCACCACTGCCCAGCTCTCAGGAGAGTTTCTAGTAGACAGTAGCTTTTATGTTGGTCGCTATCCCTTGGTAATAATATTACCTCTTCCACATAGAGCCCCTCACATTCAAACTAAAGAGCTATATCAATGACAGAATTATAATTACACCAATAAATTTTTATAAAAAACTTTTATTTTAATGTGGTGAGATCTATTTATTTATTTTTATGTGTGTGGGTGTTTTATCTGCATGTATATCTGCATTACCTGTGCACAGTACCTATGGAAGCCAGAAGAGGGCGTTGGATTCCCCGGGGCTGGAGTTATAGACAGCTATGAGTGCTGGGGATAGAACTCAGGTCGTCTGCAAGAACAGCCAGTGCTCTTAACCATCTCTGCAGTGACATCTACTATATACTTTACTTTCTCATTCCTGCTAGCATGTTCGTCTCATATGTGTAGGACTTTTTTCACAGTCTGAGTATTTTTAATCTTTAGGCCGTGGGTGCGTCTCCCTTATTCTTGACTACAAGGCACTAACTAGTACATGGACCTCTGATGCTCACTGTACTGCTAGACTGTGTTGTGTTCCCATTCCACCCTTTGCTGGAGACTTTCAACTCCTTTCTCATTTTGTTCTCACTCCCCCTTTGGAAACACACTAGCTGCAACAGGCTTGTAACTTTGTCATCTCCAGGTTCCTCCATTCCAGCGGTTTCTTTAGTGGCTACCTCAGGAAACAGTCACCAGGCTCACTTGGGAAGGACAATGACATCTCTGTTAGACTTGTTCCAGGCTCCAGGTAGAATCTAGATGCATGTTCTTTAATGGTTTTTTTTTCTAATTAAATATTAAATTGTGGTATCTAGTGAGATGGACAGGATTAGAAAGCAACTTAGCTGGGCATGGTGATCCATACCTATAATCCCAGCACTTAGAAAGTGGAGGGAAGAGGTTCCAGAGTCTGAGGCCAGTATAAGTGTGGTGGTTTGAATAAGAACATCCCCCACAGTCCTGGACGTTTGAATACTTGGTCTCCGGTTGGTGGCGCTGTTTGGGAAGGTCTAGGTGGTGGAGCTTTCTTTGAGGAAGTAGGTCAAGGAGCAGTCTCTGATAGTAAATCCTGCCACTTCTAGTTTGCTCTCTCTACTTCATGCTCATGGTTGAGAGGCCATCTCTTAGCTTCCTCCTCACACCACCATGCCTGCCGTTTGCTGTCATGCTTCCTGGCTGTGACGGACAGGATCCCTCTGGAACTGTAAGCCCAAATAAACTCTTCCTTCTACAGTTGTGGTGGCCAGACTGGGCTGCATAACCAGCTCAAGGCCAGTCAAGCTTCATAGTAAGACCCTGTCTCAAGAAACTAAGGGTTCAGGGACTATAGCTCAGTGGTAGAGTACTTGCCTTCCATATATGCAAGGCCCTGGGTTCAATTCCGAAGAGCAAACGAAAGATAACCTAGTGTTGAATGGTTTAAATAAGTCAAATAGAATGAAATAGAATTAAATTAGATATATGTTGATAGACTAGTAACTGATCTTTGTACCTGTTATGATACTATTTGCAGCTACTATTTTGTTTAAGTCATTTTTATAAATAATATTAATTAGCTGGAATTGTATAGAACATAATTTTCCTTAAGGACTTGCTAGAAGTAGGGCTGGAGAGATGACTCAGTGCTTAAGAGTACTTACTGCTCTTGCAGAGAACCCAGGTTAAGTTCCTAGTACTCACATGGTGGCTCCCAACCATCTGCAACTCCAGTTCCGGGGAACTGTATGCCCTCCTTGGTCCTCTGTGGGTACCAGACACACACACATGGTATACAGACATGCATGCAAGCACTCACATATATCCATAATTTTAAAAAATCTTTACAAAAGTAAAAACGAGAGACATTTATTTTTAATTATGTGTATGCCTGTGTGAGAGTGTGAGCACACAAGTTCAGGTGTCCTCAGAGGCCAGAAGAGGGCATCAGATCCCCTGGAGCTGGAGTTACAGGAGGTTGTGAGCAGCCTGATGTGGGTGCTGGGAATCAAACTCAGATCCTCTGGAAGAGTAGCAAGTGCTCTTAATCACTAAATCATTGCTCCAGCCCAAGAATTGTTAGGGTATAGGGGGAAAAAAGTGGAAATATTAAGACTGGATTCACTTAGGCAATGAACCAGGAATTGATCATAATCAGTTATTAGTTAAAATTAGATCTGGCCACAAGAGCCAAGACGGAGTGTCAGTTTTCTTTTATGTAGAAATCTAGAAGCAGGTAGTCATTGAAGTCATCAGGGAGCTGGGCGCTTGCTATCTTTCTATTTTCAGTCTTTAGTGTTTCATCTCCTGGTCTGAAGTAGCCATTGAAGGTCTAGCTGTCATGACCGCAGCCCAACCAACAAGGACTAAGGATATTATATGCATGTTTTTTGTATTCCATAAAATAGAATCATAAAACACAGGCCATCCTGTAAGCTGAGAAATGTCAGCTAATGTTTGGCTGTCTCTCAGCTAAAAATCAGGGGCACCACTGTGAGGCAGAAGGAAAGAGCAGAGGAGCCTGCAGCACCTGGAGATCACTAGCAGTAACCCCCCTGCAAGCATCTCAAGAAAACGAGTCCTTCAGAATTTGTCTTCCAACATTGAATGGCTTTAAATACACACTAAATCATTCTTAGGAGCGTTTTTATAATCAGACCAAATGCATGACTCTCAGGAGCCTAGTATCAGGAGCTCATCACAAGTGCTCTTAATGTAGGTGCTGAGAATGAAGAGTGGATGAAAGTTGGAAGCAAAGGACCTCAGAGTGAGGGATGAGTGGACTCTGGAGCCCGGCAGCAGCCAGCACAACGTGAGCAGTAGTTTTGATCATTGTCAGTGGAATTGCTCCAAATTACAGATTTGGGACGTGGGGACTTTCATCTTGGTCCGATTCTGCTTAAATAGCGCCTCCGCACTTGGTTTTACACATCAGGAAAACTGAAATTCAACTCAAAAGAATAAGTTTCTTTTTTCTTTTTTTTTAACCAAAGGAGCATACCCCCACCCCCAAAGGAGTCAGTTTCAATCCCTTTTTGCCATTTCCTGCAACAATAATGTATTCGTCCAGTGGTGCTTCAAGTTAACTTAACGGGCTCATTTTGCCATTAGGGAGTGATTTATGTCCCATGAAAAACAGAGCTTTTCTAGTATGTGTGAAAAGAGCCGCCGAAAACCTTGCCCTGTAAACCAGCCAGTCATCTCGGTTTGGTCACATGCAAAATTCTCTCTGGATGACCATCCGACTTCACCCCTTGAAGATATTCTTTCTATTCCACACTGTCTCTAGTGCCTGGCACATTGGTTCTCATAGGTGGAACTGGCGCCCCCAAAATGTTTATTCAGAAACTCTGAAGCTGGTGCATCAGATACAGTGTTAAGAAAACTAACAAAAACTAAGAGCAGCTTCTGGTTAGTCTGTCGACTCCACAGGCTCTGAGAGGAAAAGTGCACAGTCAGGCAGCGCAGCCCGCAGAGTCTGGAGCTTTTGTACGACGTGAGAAGGGAAAATACTTACGGTATTTGACAACTTCTCCGCAGTGTGAGAAATCCACAGCTGTGAACCACAGAGAAGCAAAGGAAGCCCACTGCCGGGCCTAAGCATTTTTCCACACCGGCTCGGAGGACGCAGCGCGGTTCCTTTTGCTGCTTCTGTTGCCAGTTCTGCCCATTTGCCAAAATAAAGATGTTATTCGGGCAGCCAGACCTCAGCTGCCGGGACAACTAATGACTTCAGGATGGGAGGCAGGGGCTTCCTGCAGGATTCCCTGGACAGACCAGAACCGGTAACAATATGTCAGGCTCTTTGAGGTTCTTGTTTAAATATACCAAGGAAGTAATTTAAACTTACTAAAATATAAAGTTAAAAAAAATTTTCTTCCAGTCTTTCACTTGACTTACGGTATTTTCTTTCTCTTTCTTCCTTCCTTCCCTTTCCTTCCTTCCTTCTTTTTTTTTTTTGCTTATTTATTTATTATTTATTTATTTATTTATTTATTTATTTTAATAGAAAGCTTCTTTAAGTAAATAAAAAAATCAAATTTAAATGGTTGTAGTGATTCTTACATCTTTACATCATGAGACCCAATTTTAAATGCAAATAAAATACTTAACCTGTGTGCAGGATAACTGAAATTACACAATTTATCTTTTGTAGTACATACATGCATATTTATTTTGCTCTTACCAGAACTCTGGAAAGAAAAAGGAAAGGGAGGGACAAACAAACCCGACAAGAGGCTTTTGTTTCGCCTCTTGGCACACCCGCATCCTAACCTGACTCTGCAGAGCCAGAGAATGCTTCCCTGGGACCTGCTTTGAGTCCTGCTCACTCTCTTGCTGGGTGTGCTGTGCTCATGCAGCTATTACAGGCCTGGGATCCCAGCTACTCAGAAGGCAGAAACAGGAGGAGTTCAAGGCCAGCCTGGGCAATTTAGGGAAACTCTAATATGAATTAAAAATAAAAGGAGACCTGAGAACGAGGCTCAATGGTAGAGCACTTGCCTAGTATGCAAAAAGCCCTAGGTCTGGTCCCCAGTACAGAAGAAGAGAGGGAGGGAGGGAAGAGAGGGAGAGAGGGAGGGAGAGAGAAAGGAAGGGAGTTTGTATACAAATAGGGTATATGCAAGGACAGACAGACACACATACGGTTTCCTGTTCACGCACACGTGCCATTCCTTCCAGAAAACTTCACTCATAAAACACTTTCAAAATGACCCCCCAAAGCGGCAAACAAAGTGTGGGTCTATTGTGAACACTGGGCCTTGTGTGCCTGTGCAGGTCAGGGGCCCATGAAGTCAGCCCGGTGTATGGAACCAAGTAAAAGTAGCCTTTCATCCTCTTCCTCTTCACAAACCTGAGACTCAGCAATCATAAGCACTTGCTGAGCAGGAGGAGTGAGTAGCTCAGTGGTTAGGACTGCTTGCTGCTCTCCCAGAGGATCCAAGCTTGGTTCCTAGCACACAAGACAGGCAGTTCACAATCACCTATAACTCCAATATCATGGGATTGCAATTCCTTCTGGCCTTTGGGCACTTGCATGCATGTGGCATGCTTGTGTGCGCATACACGCACACTAAAATAAAATAAAACATGACAATAAAAACGATACTAAAAATAACACGGTGAGCTAAGGAAATAGCTCAGTTAATGAGGTACTCTCTAGCATTCTTAAGGACCTGGTTTTGATCCTTCGCACCAAATAAATCAGGTGCGGTGGTGCACACCTATAATCTGAGCACCTGAGAGGTGGATGCAGTTTGATCCGAAGCTCGGAAATCCAAGGTCATCCTTTGTGACATACTGAGTGAGTTCAAGGCTAGCCTGGACTATATGAGACCCTGTCTGAGAAAGAAAGAGGGAGGGAGGGAAGGGGGGATGGTAAAGTCAGACTTGGTTGCATACACCTGTAATCCTATCATTTGGGAGGCTGAGGCAGGAGTATTGAAGTTTGAAGCTGTAGTGGGGCTTGAATGAGAGTGGCCCCCACAAGCTCTTATTTGAATGCTTGGTCCTCAGTTAGTGACACTATTTGAGAAGGATTAGGAGGTGTGGCCTTTTTGAAGGAGGTGTGTCACTGGGGGTGGGCTTTGAGGTTACAAAGGCCCACGCCAGGCCTAGTGCCTCCTTTGCCTTCTCTCTGTAGATCACGATATAGAACTCTCAGCCTCATGCCTGCCTGCCCGCAGGCTGCCATGCTCCCCACCATGATGACCACGGACTCACCCTCTGAAACTGTAAGCCAGCCCCCAGTTAAATGCTTTCTTTTAATGGTTGCCTTGGTCATGGTGTCCCCTCACAGCAATAAAATAGGAACTAAGACAGAGACCATCCGGGGCTACATAATAAATTGTTCAAGGCCACCTTGAGCAATACAGAAAAAAAAAAAAAAAAAAAAAAGAAAAAAGAAAAAGAAAAACCCAGAACAAACCACATGGAAACTGAGTCAAGGTTCATGAATCTGAACATGCTAAAAGAATCACATGATAGAAGGAGCCAATATTGAAATTGCTGTGTGGAAAATTAGTAAGTTCAGTTTTTAGACACTGAAACATACTAGTTGTTGCCACAAACCTTAAAACTTTTGAAAAATGAAGGTTAAAAGTTACAGAGACGGGGGTATTAAAAACCTGTCACAAGTATAATATATTTTGAAAAATTTGTTGGATATGTCTACAGCATAACTATTTCTACTCCTATCTCGAGCAGATGATACAAGAATAAGTAAAGACACAATCTTGCTTTTTTCTTTCCACGCTCTAAAATTCTGTATTCCTTTGAGGATGTGAGACAGCACCATAACAGCCCCAAAGGAAAAATCTATCTAAGCAATTTCAATTTGAAAGGTTTAAATACACAATGATGAATAAGCTATTAGTTTGTTTTTATTTTAATATGCCTTTTTTATACTCGGGTGAAAAATTCAGTCATATTTTCAAATGATCAACAAGAAAAACTACAAGTACGTTAGGCGACATGGAAAATCCTGACAAAAGGGCTGTGACTAAGCGCTGTGCTTTCTGGTAAATATGCGTCACTATAAAATAAAGATTTATCTTATGTTCATCAATAATGCTTTCTAATAAAGTTAAACAAAAGCCAGATCATCCTGTACTTACTCAAATACTCTTTTAAAATGACTTACATGTATACACAGGTGATCAGACGTTGCTGAATGTACACTCAAGGAGGAAGCAGGTGTGGTGGCTCTGGGCCTGTAACTTCAGGCCTCAGGAGGCTGAGGCCGGAGGATCAGAAGTTCAAGGCCAGCTTCAGCTACATAGCAAGTTCAAGGCCCGCCCAGGCTGCATGAGACCTGTCTCAAAACAATAACAACAAAACAACAAATAAACAAAAACAGAAAAAAGAGAAAGAATACATAAAGAGAGAGATCAGGTATTCAGAGGGAGAACTTTTGCTTTTAGCGTTTTCTCCAAATTCTGAACCATTTGAATTTTTCTCTCTTTTTTTTCTTCCTTCCTTCCTTTCTTTTTTCTTTTTTTGGCCATGAACATTATTTTATTTGAATAATTTAAAAGTTTGGCTAATTAACAACTGAAGTCATTCAGAAGGTGTACTGTACTGTTAGACTTATAATCCTTAGCTGCCAACTCGACAGAAACCTAGAGCTACCAGGAAGAAGGAACCTCATTTCCTTCCTTCCTTCTTCCTTCCTCCTTCCTTTCTTCCTTTTTCCTTCCTTCCTCTTTCATCAATATTGGAGATTGATCCTGGGGTTTCATGCATGCCAGGCAAGTGTTCACCACTGAGTTATATCCTCTACCCGTCTTTATAGGTTTTATTTTGAGAAAGAGTCTCCTTAAGTTGCCCAAGCTGGCCTTGAACTAGTGATCTTCCTTCCTCAACCTCCAGAGATGCTTGTATTACAGACCTGGGCTAAAACTTTTTTTTTTTAAATGGAAAACTTAAAACATTTGTAAAGGTGGGTAATGAGGATAAATTAAGAAATCCACAGGTACTTATCACCAGCTTCAAATAATTATCAATTCATGTCCAGTTTTGCTCTGTCTCTACTCCCACCAAGTGAACTGTGGAAGAACTAAAAGTGCATTTTTCCATTTTGAAGTGTTTTACTGCATATTTCTAGAAGAACTGAAAAATAAGTAGCTATGGTACCATTGTCACATCTTTTTAAAAACAACTACTGATTTGAGTATTGTAAATATAAAGTCATTATTCAGTCTTCATTAACTGGCTCCAAAATGTGTTTCTTTTAAAACAGATGAGTCTTCTAGAGACTATAATCTGTTTTTCAGTTGGCTGATTACTTCCTCTGTAGCTTGTTTTTTGCTTTCTTAAGTCTTATCAGTTTAAAACCAGATAATTTATCTGTGGTGTTTCCTCTCTCCATCCCTGCCTTCCTTCCTTAATCTCCCCCCCCCCCCATTTTATTGTTTATGTTTATGGGTGTTTTGCTTGTATGCATGTCTGTGCACCACATACATGCCTGGTGCCCGAGGAGGCCAGAAGAGTGTATATGATCCCTTGCAACTGGTGGTACACAAATTGTAAGCTGCCAAGTGGGTTCCGAGTATCCAACCCAGGTCCTCTAGAAAAGCAGCCAAATGCTCCTAAACTTCTGAGCCATCTCTCTAGTGTCCTTTCTTTATTTCTTTATTTTTTTATTTTTATTTATTTATTTATTTATTTATTTGGTTTTTTGAGACAGGGTTTCTCTGTGTAGCTTTGCGCCTTTCCTGGAACTCACTTTGTAGACCAGGCTGGCCTCGAACTCATAGAGATCCACCTGCCTCTGCCTCCCGAGTGCTGGGATTAAAGGCGTGCGCCACCACCGCCCGGCCCTTTCTTTATTTCTTACTGTTTTTATTGCCTTTCTTTCTGTGGTGGGGATTGAACCCAGGGCTTCACATATACTGCTCTTCTGCTGAGTTATATTCTCCTGCCCTTTAGATTTTTTCCAGCCTGCATTTTGGTGATTTTGCTATGCCTTGTTGTTGTTTAAGATGCTTTGTGTCCCCTGTGTTCCCTATAAATTAGTTGGTAGACATGAATACTTAAGCTAAACACTTTCTATTTCAAGGAAGGGCCATTTTCTTTTTTCTTTTTGGTTTTTCAAGACAGGGTTTCTCTGTGTAGTTTTGGTGCCTGTCCTGGATCTCGCGCTGTAGACCAGGCTGGCCTTGAACTCACAGAGATCTGCCTGGCTCTGCCTCCGGAGTGCTGGGATTAAAGGCATGCGCCACTGCCCCTCGGCACAAAGGCCATTTTCAAAGTGGTGGAGTGTGCTCTGTGCACATCACTCCAGAAGACACATTATGCCCATCACTCCCCCGCTTACACATACCTTTTTTGTTTATGGTAACACTGGTGGATAGCTTAGGGGATGTCAGCATAGCAGACTGCAGTCTTCTCTTCCCTGTGTTCACACTTCATAAACTGGCATGCTCTTTGTGTTGGGTCTGAGCTGTATGATGGCTATGCGGTTCTGCTGGTCTTGGCTATATGATGTTTCAGGATTCAGCTGGGACTCACACAGCTGTTGTCCCACGTCAGAGCCTCCACTGGGACAGCTCGCCTGCTCCATGTTCTCCATCTACAACAGGCATATCCAGCCATGATCGTCTGGCAATCACGGGATTCCAAGGGTCTTCCATATTTTACAGCATCTGGGTCATTATAAGATTGTTCGTTCTTAGTAAATTCTTCATTAAACTTCCAATTAGTTTTCAGTGTGGGAGTCAATACAGATACAATGTATGACAGATCTGACCTTTCTGAAGCTGTGGCAGTTCATTTTGTCTCTTGTGAAATAGGATAGGCTTTATTATTAACATTTTCTAGTCCTTGTCCTTACACACTTTTATAGACTTTCTGACGTGATTAAAGGTCTTTATCATTTTGTTCTTGAGCTTGTCAGTTCAATCCATACCAGAATTCTTTATTTCCCCTAATTTGTCTCATTGGCTCCTTTACTTCCTGCATAATTTTTCTTATCTTCTTTCTTTTGACAGCCCAAGTAGATTGACAGACGGTCCTGTTTTAGCTTGTCTTTGGGGGCGTTCAGGAGAAACACGGGGGAGTTATTATTTATAAGCTTTTGTGCTATTTGCTTAACAAAGGCACCTTGAAGAGATCAAGGTAGCCATTGACTAAGTTAGGAAATCAGAAAACAGAGGGATGCCAGGCACCGGCAGATGGAAGAGTTTCTCTGGGGTTGCTATAATTCATAGTAGTTCTTGCCTTTTAAATTGTACAAACTATGTATATGTGTGATTTTCCCCCTTGGCTTGACCAAACATAACAGTGTATATTTTATTTAACATCTCATATTCTGCAAAAACTATTTAAAAATATTAATTTACCTAATACTAATAAAATCTTGTGGGCTACTTTGAGAAGCATTAAATTTAATTTATAGAGGTGAATATGATTAAAGTACATTATACGAAATCTCATAATGAAACCCATTATTTTGTACAATGAATGTATGCTAATAAAAATGTCTAAAAATTTAATTTATAGATTAAAAAAATGCTAAAATCCAGAAGGTGGTTTTCCTCTAACTAGTGGCAAAACAGAAGACTAGCCATATAGCCTAACTCTGTCCTCAGAGGGGATCCATTAATCCTTACTCAAGAGTAAGATAACTCCCAAAGGATGTTACATAATAACTTCCTATGAGGATTGTTAACTTCATCATCAACTTGAGCAGATTTGTAGTTACACAGTGGACACACCTCCAGGTATGTCTGTGATGAGGTTTTGAAAAAGATAAACTGAGTCAGGAAGACTGGATGTGGACAGCACGTCCCGTGGACTGGGGTCCTGCACCAAATGGAAAGAGTGAAAAAAAGATGGCTCTGTGGTTAAGAGCACCTGTTGCTCTTCCTGAGGATCCAGGTTTAGTTCTCATCATCCACAGACTGGCTCACAACCATCTACTACTCCAGCCCCAGGGCATCCTAATGCCCTCTTCTGGCCTCTGTGGTCTTCAGGTATGCATGTAGCACACAGGCATACATGCAGGCAAAACATTCACACATGTAAAATAAAATATTTAAAAGGAGGGGGCGAGGAGGTCATGTGCACACTGCTTCCAGACTGGGGAGTCATGTGACCAGACACATCATGTGCTGGCCTTCTCATAACTTTGGACTGCTTCCCTTCTTAAACCGCAAGCCAGAATACTGTTTCTTCTCTTCAGCTGATTCGATCAGGAGTTTGTTACAATAAGAAGAAAAGTACTCATATATCCCCTGAACTATAAGATATAGAAAGTATTTTGCTTGGAAACTAAAATGTGAAAGCATTGGATGAATTTTGTTAAGCAACAGAATCATCTCTAGATGTCAAAGACACAGCAAATAAAAAGATTTTTTTTTCAGAATGTGGGACATACCTTATATGGAACAAGTGTAACAATGATGAAAAACTATTAAGGACCCAAGAGTCTTGTATTACACACATCTTTATAATCTATTTTGGAACTATAAAAACCATGATGGAGAGGGTGAATCTGAGCAAAGCACCTGAAACACGTGTGTGAAAATGTTACAGTGAAATGCATTACTTTATAAATCAATATATATGCTAATTAAGAGCGCCTTCTTGAACACCATCAGCAGTAGTCATGCAAAACAGTTGTCAGTTTCACGCTAATAACAACTAGAGCACTGGCATTTTAAGTATAGTTCTTCAATGTCTTAACACTGTGCTCAAAAACATTTTCAAAGAATGTAGATGGAGAGAAAATTTGTCCTAATAACTTTATTTGGAGACAGGATTTCCCTGTGCAGCCCAGGCCATCTTGAAATTCACAATCCTTTGGCTTCAGCCTCCTGAGTGCTGTCATAACAGACATGTGCCACAATACAAGATTCTAGTAACTTCAAAACATTCCTATTTATTTCCTATTTCTTACTGTGTAAATATGCCTGATTATGGAGATGATGATTATGTGTGTTCACGCACATGGCATGGTGAACATGTGGAGGTCAGAGAACAACATCATGGAGTCACTTCTCTCCATCCACCTTTCATGGGTTCCAAGGAGTGAACTCAGATTGCTAAGCTTTGATGGCAAATGTCTTCACCCACTGGCCCATCTTGCTGACCCCACCCCCATCAACTTAAAATCTATTTTTTAGATTTCCTTAGTTTATGCATGTGAATGTTTTGTCTGCATGAATGTTTGTGCATTATGCTCATGCCCATGGAGGTCAGAAGAAGGTGTTGGATTCCCTAGTACTGGAGTTACGGACAGTTGAGAGTACCCATGTAGGTGCTGGGAACTGAACATGGGTCTTCTGCAAGAGCAGCAAATGTTCCTAATCACTGAGCCATCTCTCCAGCATTCCCTTCAAGTAACTTTTTAAAGGGGCCAGATTCTTTCTAATTGTAGACTCTTTTAAAAAAGAGGAGTCCATTTTATTTTATGTATATGAGTGTTTTACCTACAAGTATGTAAGTGTACCGTGGGCATGCCTGGTGCCCAGCGAAGTCAGGGGATGCCACCGGATTCCTTGGAACTGGACTGAGTTAAGGACAGTTGTTCGCCACTGTGTGGGGTGGGTGCTGGGAATTGAATTCAGGTCCTCCAAAAGAGCAACAAGTTCTCTTAACCCCTGAGCCATCTCTCCAGCTCCCAATTATATCCTCTTAAAGACTGTTTGAAAGCTATGTAGTCTCTCCATAGAAAATGAACATTAGAGCACATGCTTAGCATTCCACATTGAATCGTGTGGTTTTATGGGTCCTCTGGAAGAGCAGCCAGTGCTCTTAGCTGCTGAGCAATCCCTCCAGCTCCCCAGACCCCGAAGAGCCTTTTTGGTGCAAGTGGTGGGAGTGGAAAATCTGCCTCAGGTGGATCAAGAGACAAGTTGGGAGAAAAGTTTGAGAGGGCTAGTCTTAGAGAATTGGGTGATGGTCAGGGACAGAGATGTAATAACAGCCTAACTGTATTTGGATGTGATTGATACAGGGAAGAAGTGAGGTATGACGTCAGAGCGAGAACAGTGACAAAGTGACAGAGAAAGAGAGAGAGAGAGGGATAGATAGATGATAGATAGATGGATGGATAGATAGATAGATGGATGGATGGATAGATAGATAGGTAGATAGATAGGATAGATGGAGAGGGAGGGAAGGAGGGAAGGAGGGAGGGAGAGAGAGTCTCAGAGCAACATCTTTGAGTTGAGTTGAAAGGTATGGTGCTTAAATATGAGTCCCACAATTGCCTTTGCTAGGAGAATGGCAACTGTCCATAAGAAGCATGAGAAGGGTAAGACATAGTGACACAGATGTCGTCAGACAAGAAGAAATGACACAGAGCCTGTGAAAGTTCTCCTGCGATGCCTTCGAGCCTCTTGGTAAATCGAAGTCATCTGTTGAGAGTGAGAAAAGATGAAGAAGAGGTGGAGACTTGGTGGGAGAGAGGGTACAGAAACAACGTGGCATAGACTTTGGAGATACGTTACTTAAGCGGTGTATTAGTTAGGATTTCTGTTGTGATAAAATAGCACAACTAAAAGCAACCTGGAAAGGAAAGGGCTTTTTAGCTTACAAATCTCAGGTCACACTGAGGGAAGTCAGGGTGGGAACTCAAGGCAGAAACCAAAGCAGAGGCCAAAGAGGAATACTGCTTACCGGCTTGCTCCCTCTGCATTTTTATACAACTGGGACCACCTGCTCAAGGGTGGCACCGCCTCTCAGTGGGCTGAACTTTGCCACATCAGTCACAATCAAGAAAAGGTCCTGCCGGGCGGTGGTGGCGCACGCCTTTAATCCCAGCACTCGGGAGGCAGAGACAGGTGGATCTCTGTGAGTTCGAGGCCAGCCTGGGCTACCAAGTGAGTTCCAGGAAAGGCGCAAAGCTACACAGAAAAACCCTGTCTCCAAAAACAACAACAACAACAACAACAACAAAAAAACAAAACAAAAAAAAAAAGAAAGAAAAGGTCCTACACACTTACCTATGGGCAATCTGATGGCAGCATTTTCTCAATTGAGTTTTCTTTTCCCAGATAACTCTAGTTGTGTCAAGTTGACAAAATCCGACTAGGACAAGCAGTGTGCATTTTAATACAGGCTGATAGACACACTCTTCTCCAAGATCTAGCCAGGTAAGTGTGGTCCTCACCCCGCAGCAAGGAAACTTCTCTTTGCAACAGAAAGAGACCATTACAGAAAAACACAACCAATCAATCAAAATGCAGAGTTGTGGAGCCCACTCCCAGTGGGTACATCTACGGAACAACTCCCACACCTAAGGCTCAGAGACCATTGCAGAAGAAGGAGTGGGAAGACTGTAAGAGCCAGAGGGTCAGGGAGTTTGTATCTCCTAGGAATGTCAGAAGCTCCACCCATAAAGTTTCATCAATGTGACTGCTCAAATGTGAGCTGAGCAAGGACAACAATAAATGTGCTGAAGTGGATGGGAAAAGCCCACAAAACCTCAACCCTCCACAAAGAACTACAGGCAACCAAGGATTGATGAGCGTGGGAGAAACAGTCTTCCTCCTCAGGGAAGAGCATACCACATGGTTATCTAATATCAAATGGTCATCCCTTAAAACATACATACAAGGAACATTATGCAAACTGAGAAGGGTGTATTTATGTATTTAGGAATATATACGTATATTCATATGCATACATATATGTAACAATTAATGAAAAAAAAGGACATGAATTTGAAAAAGAGAAAGGAGGAGAATATAGAAGGGTTTGGAGGGAGGAAAGGGAAGGGGGAAATGATGTAATTATATTATGATCCCCCAAAGTAAAAGTACAGGCTGATTCAAGTAAATTCAGAGAATGATAATGGCATGCCCCAACAGAGGTCATTGTGCATCCTCTTAAACCAGCACACTTGGATCAGCAAGGTCCTTACTGTCTCCACCAGAAAAGGACTGAGGGCCAGAGAGCTCTTTCTATGTGCATGAGTGTATGTATATGTAATGGTTGTATGCTTGTGTGTATGTGGGCTTGTGTGTGTGTGTGTGTGTGTGTGTGTGTGTGTGTGTGTGTGTGTGTGAAGCCAGAGGTCAACTTGGGGAGTCTTCTGTGACCAATCTCTACCTTATTTTTGGATATATGGTTTCTCATCAATTTGGATAGGCTGACTGGTCAATGAGCTCCAGGGATTCTCTGTCTCTGCCTCCCGCTGTTGGGATTACAGAAGCTGCCAGGCCTGGGGATCCAAACTCAGGCCTTTACACTTGCACAGCAGGTACTTTTACTGACTGAGCCAAGGTGATATAGCTAGAAAGTAATGAAGTTGAGAATGATAGCTAGGTAACATGTCTCCAGAGTCTGTGTGCTTTCTACAATGCTAACAATGTCACGCTGGAATACAGAGATGTAAACTTTGCTTTGAAAACGTTCTGAAGCCCATGCTTTAAGGACTTCTGCAGGGCACTAAGTGGACCACTAGCAATGTTCTGCAACAGATGGCTGAGGCAGTTCCTTTCCAACAGAAGCTGGGTTGTGCTCAGTGTTGCAGCCTAAGTGGAAACGGGAACAAGTTCCATCAGAACTGACTGAGCAAAAGAAGAATGCCTAGCATAGGTATTAAGGAAGGCCTATACGTTGGCCTCATCAGCCATTACTGTACACAGAGGCCATAACTGCTATCATGGGCACCCTCTGGAAAACACAAAGCTGAAATATCATGTACTCAGAGACAAAATTAAAATTTTATATCTACACTTTAGAAATATGAGTGCTTCATAAATACAAGCCATTAAAATGATTTAGATTTTACAAAGCAGACTGGGAGTGGGAACTGTTTTATCAGATTGGTCTCAGAAAGCTCACTGACTGCCAAAACAACGAAAAGGAATTAGGTGCAGACAACTCGGGGAAGCTGTGTGTGCTGCCAGCTTGAACTTTTCTTCTTTTCCCACTGAAGCATGTTTTGGAAAATCTATGTATGTATCCTATTGTATAGAGAACTTCAAAAGACTGAAGTGGACCACTGCAGAAACCTCAGAATATTGTCTTGAGAATACTTCAAATATTTTCAAAACACATCAGCATAAAACATCTGCATTGTGAGTTAAAGATGCCAATCGGGTTGCCAGTAAAGGCAGAGTTTAATATTCCCAGATGTTATTATATAGTATCTATGATATGTTGGCTGAGCAGGGTATGCACATTTGTACATCACAGTATTTTTTCAAAATGTAAATGTACTCCCTGAAGATATAACAAGAGCAAGGCTGAATAAATTGTCTGGAAAGTAAAATTCATATTTCTTTTTCATTCTTCGCTTAAAATATGGGGGAAGGGAGAAAGCAATAAAGCTAATTTCTCCATTTGCTATAACTTGGAAAACTGAGCTGCTACCTGTGAGAACTTAGAAAACATATGTACATCTAAAATGAGCAGCCTTTCATTTGCCCAGTTCTGACTCTCATTACCAGACACCTAAGTGGACACAATAGAAGCTAGATGTGTTTAATTCCCCAGGAAAGTCTCCTTTCTGAGAGAATCTTACAACATAGTCCACTCTAAAAACATCTTCAACTGGGCATAGCAGCTCACCCCTTTAACCCCAGCACTGGGAGGCAGAGGAAGGCAGACCTTTGTGAGCTCCAGGCCAGCCTGGTTTACATAGTGAGTTCCAGGACAGCCAGGACTACACAATGAGGCCCTGTCTTGAAAAATCCAAAAACCAACCCCCCCCAAAAAAAACCCTTATGTTTTAAGATAATTAGTTGAATTCTACTTAGAATGTTCAGAACAAAATGAAGCAAGATAATTTTACAATATTAAGTAAGCCATATCTCCACTGAAAAAACATTTTGGAGGATTTAGTAATTTGTAACAACTTTGTCCTTGTGAAAGTTGGTAGTAAGGACAGAATAGTGCAAATGACTTAATTTTTGTTTTATTAACAGTATATATATGAATTGTATAAAACATGAGCTTCATAATGACTTTTCCCTACATGTATGTAGCTGGAAGTTTTCCTGTGTCCTTCCTGGTCCACAGCCGCTCAGACCCAAGTAAACACATAGAGGCTTATATTAATTAAAATTGCTCAGCCATTAGCTCAGGTCTATTACTGACTAGCTCTTATACTTAAACTCAGCCCATTTCTGTTAATCTATATGTCACCACGTTTTCCGTGGCTTTACCTGTGTGCCATTACATGCTGCTCCCTGGATGGTGGGCTGGCGTCTCCTGACTCAGCCTTCCTCTTCCCAGAATTCTCCTTGTCTGCTTACCCCGCCTATACTTCCTGCCTGACTACTGGCCAATCAGTGTTTTATTAAACGAGTGTACAAGAGCATTATTCCACAGCACATGTATATCATATACTTCAATTATATTCAGTGCCATGATCCTCTCTTTTCTCTCTACCCTTCCTTTTAGTCCTACCTAATAGTCCCCTTTATATTTTCATGTCTTTAAAAAAACAAACAAGGCTGGGAGTTGGTGGCACACGCCTTTAATCCCAGCACTCGAGAGGCAGAGGCAGGCGGATCTCTGTGAGTTCCAGGCCAGCCTGGGCTACCAAGTGAGCTCCAGGAAAGGCGCAAAGCTACACAGAGAAACCCTGTCTCGAAAAACCAACCAACCAACCAACCAACCAAACAAACAAACAAACAAACAAACTAGGTTTTGCATATAATAGCAAACATGTATATCCGTCAGTCTGGCTTATCTTACTTAGTATGATAGTTTCCAATTTTATCCATTTTCTTTCTCTATGGCCAAATAATACTCATATGTGTGTGTGTGTGTGTGTGTGTGTGTGTGTGTGTGTGTGTGTGTGTGTGTATGTGTGGTGTGTGTGTGTGTGTGTGTGTGTGTGTGTGTATCACATTATATATTTCAGCAGTTTTCTGGGGACTTCTAGTTGGGAACCACTGTGTGAGCCTGCTTTAATTTGAGGACAAACATACAATGTCTTGCAGGTGTCAGGCTGAGAGTACTGAATTCCCAGTGACTCCATGCCCTATAATCTGTGACCATGTGAGTTCTTTAATGCTTTTTCTTTAATTACCAACCAATCACCAACAATGAGTTGTTAGGTGCCTGTTACTGTTGTGCTAGGCAAGAGAGGTCCTAAAATGTTTCAGATTTCTCTCCAATATGAGAAGATGGGTTCAATAGATTAAAACTAATGAAGTGAATTGATGTACACCAGGGAGGGCCAGGGTATTTGAGAAGCACTTATGAGGGATGAACAAGGTACAAGAGGAGCTAGGAGATGGACAGATGGAATAAGTAAAGTCACTAGAAATACAGGAGCTGGACTAGTCAATGCCTGTCTTAGAATAATGAGTAGGGCAGTTGGGTTGGAAAGAACTCTATTATTATTTAATGAGCCTTTAATCCCAAATTGTGTACAGCAGCTTAGCTGTTATTTTAGCAAATGTGGTAACTATTATTGCTATATTTAGCTAGCCTTTGGTACATCAGACTAGCCAACTGTTTAAAATTATTTTTATTAACCCTGGGGAAATTACTGATGTGTCTCAGAATGTAACACTGACACAGCAGAACAATGGGCAGACATTTATTTAATCTGTGTAGCGCACAGCTCCATGGGCATAAAGTTGCACTGGAAAGGTTCTAAGGGAGCAAAGTAGTTGCTCTTGCAAATGGCTGCAAGGGAGGGAGGCAACAAGATGAGTTATCAGGTGAAGGTGTTTGCTGTCAAACCTGATGACTTGAGTTTGGTCCCTGGGATGGATCCACACGGCGGCGGAAGGAGAGAAGAGAAGCAGCTCCCACAGCTTGTCCTCTGACCTCCACAGGCACGCGTGGCTTGTGTGTACCCCTTGACAAAATAAGTGAAAATGTTTTAAAAATGGCCGTAAGTAAAAAACACATAGGATCGTATAGCTAATTCAATGCTTTAAAGGAAGGCTCCGTGAGCCACACTTTAAAAAGTGATCTTACTCATATCCATGATGAGAAAGACTATCTGGGTACATGAAGACCCTGAAGCTCTAGGTCTGGTCCAGGTCCTTTATCCCCACAAGCTCTGCGACCAAGTTCCTTCTTTTCTTGTCCCCTACAAACATATCTTTACCTGGTGTCCCCAAACATACTGAACTTTAAGTACCCATATACCATCTTTCTCCACTCCTATAAGCGAGTATAAAAATCACAGAAACCACTTTCATTGCTACTTCCTACAAACACACACACACACACACACACACACACACACACACACACACCACACCACACCACACCACACACACTATGCACATGAATATGCAAGCACACACACCAAAACAACAACAAACAAACAAACAAACAAACAAACAAACTCATCCTTTCTCTTGCAAATCCTACTTTGGCAAGTAGTAAACACCCCAGTCACCAGGTCAGATTCTTGAGCTCTGAGAGAGGTGCACAGTGAGATGGGGGAAGACTGGAAACAGGAGGCAGCTTGGGATAGAGGACTACCTTGAGGCCAAGGGTATTAAAGGGTCGCAGCATCAGGAAGGTTGAGAAGCACTGATTTAAGTGAATGCTGTGTCTCAGTGAACACATTTATGATAAATTCATTCAGTTCTTTGTTATCTTTCATTGTCACTATAATTTCTTTCAAGGTATTGATGAAGAAAAGCACCTTTTCCTTTGCCGATAAAGTCAAGTGATTTTTCATCTTAAAAAAAAAAGCAATTTTTTAAGAGCTCTTTTCCCCAAGTTTAGAACTTTTTTTCTGTTTGAGAAGTGGTTGGCTCTGCCCCACCCTGTGTGCCTGTCAGGTTATTGCCTGTTTGCAGGCTCTGTCTAGACAAGCTTTCTCCATTTTGGAAAGAGCCTGCAGCAAGTGCCTCACTCTCTGGGTGGACAGGATGCTTCTGAGAACCACAGGGTCTCTCCGGCTTCCAGGATCAGATCTCTCGGGAACCGATACTGCCAGCTGCATTAAGATCCCAGAAGCCTCTGGACTTTTGACACAATGGCTGTTTTTTTTTTTTTTTCTTCACATCTCCAACAGATTTATTTTTAAAGGAATGGCCTAAGGGAGAAAAAAAATGGGGTACAGAAGTATGGACTAGAAAATAAATACAAATGTAAGCTGTTTTACTAATTATTTTATAACCACAAACTCGTACAGAGGATGATGCCCTGTACAAAACACAACAGATTCAAATGAGGTGTTCCCTTAGCAAGGCTGAAGAGTCAGTCTCTGGTATTTGGAATTTAGGATGCAGTCCTTGTTTTTGGATGGATCACTCGGTGTTTGGCACAGTCCATGCTTTTAACCAGATTTGAACAGAAGAATGGCCACCTGACCCAGGTAGAAGTAGATGAAGTGTTTGGTTTCATGTGTCATATAACTACCGAAGTTCCGCCCCACAATGCAGTGCCAGGTGGGGTTGTACTTCTTGTCAAACTCCTTCTTGATATGGGCCGCAATATCCTTCTCTATGTTATACTTCTCCAACGCCTGGGTCGCGCACTCCACTGAGTCCTGTTGCATCTCTTCCGACATGTCTGCATTTTTGATCACCGCCTTCCGGTTGCACATGGTTGCCGTGAAGCAGGGGCCAGCCGGCTGCTGCAAGCTCCTAGGGAAGGTGCTGGCGCTGCTCAGACAGCTGAGGAGAGCCGGTCTCCACAAAGGCTGTTTTTCTCCCCTGCCCCAGCAGGGCTCCTCTCTGTCTCCCAACTACCTCTTGCTGTCTCCCATGTTCAGTCTGGTGTTTAGCTCAGGCTGTGGTGTGAATAATGCTGGAGACATCTTCCAGCATTAGTGAGGGCTGTTTCCTGTAAAACAGAAAGGGCATTCTTGGTTGCTGTGTTTGCCTATGAAGACAGAGAAGAGGCTAAGGAGAATTAGTTTTTGGTGCTTTCTAAAATTTCCAAAGTGTATTCAGACACTCTCATCTCCAGAAATTCTTTTGGAAGAAAAGGCTGGTTAAGGAATTTTTAGATCAGTTGGTTAAAGAAGTTTGACTGGGTGTGGTGGCCCATGTTAGTTGTTTGGCGGCGCTCTTACCCTGCGAGGAAATGTCACGAAACACGACAGAATCCACTAACAAGAGTTTTATTAAGATAAGAGAGAAAGACAGGTGTGCTCAGGCCTGTTGAAGAGACACGTGCATGAAGAAGGAAGCTGGGAATATGGCGCCAGCTTATAAAGGCTGGGTCGCGCATGCATACACAGGTTTATGTGGCTACTCCACGCATGGATGTAGATCACATGGTTGTGTTGCACGCTTTTACGCAACCATGCAAAACGTGAGACATTTTGACCCAGAAATGGCTATTTTGACCTGGAACTGGCTAGGCAGAAGTGTCTAGGTCCGTTGGACTTGCCCAACCGTGGGGGCGTGTTGTGAATCTATCATCCCATGCCTTTGATCCCAGCACTCCGGGTGCATGTGAATCTCTGAGTCTGAGGCCAGCCTGGTGTACATAGTGAGTTCTAGGCCAGCCAGTGCTACACAGTGAGAGCCTCTTTCTCTCCCTCCCCTGAAAAAAGAGAAGAGGAGTCAGAGAGCAAAGCTCAGGTTCAATTCCCAGCACCCATGTGGCAGATCACAACTGACTATAATTACAGTTCCAAGGGATCAGACACCTTCTGGCCTCCACAGGCACAGGAACGTACCATATGGTACATAAAGATAAATTCAGGAAAAAACACCTACACATATAAGAGAAAAAGAGAAATGTGTAGAATTCTGCATTCTGCTCTGATGTATAGAAATTCATATTGCAAAGAAGCATAGTAGTAGCTCTGAGAAGTCCCACAGTAAAGAAATCTATTCCTGGTGGAGGGTGTAGCTCTGTGGCAGAGTGTGGATTGAACATGTGCAAGGCCCTGAGTATAACCCTCAGCACTAGAGAATGGAAAGAAAATAATTCAGTGTTTTCCAAATTTGTGGCTTTTTTTTGTTAAATCTTTGTAATAATTATGTGTGTGTGATGTGTAAGAGTACATGCTCAAGTGTGTCTATGCAAGTTGCAAGTATGTGTGCGGGTCAGAGGACAGCCTGTGGGTGTTGGTCCTCACTTTTCTATCTTGTTTTGAGACAGGTTCTGTTCCTTGTTGGGTGAGCCAGGCCAGCTGGCCCCTTAGTTTTGGAGATGCTCCTGTCTCTACCTCCCATTTCCCTAGTGAGCAGTGATTTCTGATGCTTGCATTACTGAGTCCAGCTTTGATATGGGTTCTGGGGATCCAAACCCAGATCACCAGGCATGTGTGGTTTCCCTAACCCATGTTATTTGAATACTACATATCATCTCTAAGGAACTAGAAGGCTCAAAGCTACATGTAGGGAAATACCAGTGTCAACAAGTACCGGTATTTACTATACTCATTGGCTTTGCTGTTACTGAAGTCTTTGCCATAAAGGCTTGTTTTCATTCTCTGGACTTTCCTTCCTTCTTGGCTTCTGATATTCTGCCTCCTTCCACTCTGTGTTCCTGGCCTGGGTGTTCTCTACCGTTCAGGTTCCAGCTCTGTCTGTTTGTTTTGCTATTCTTTCATCCTTGGGAATCACATCTTGTTTCTAATTTCAACTATCATTCATATACAGACTTGGAAAAACCATTCTGTGGGGTGGTTAGTTTTAACAGTCAACTTTGCGCAATCTACAATCACTTGGGGAGAGTCTCAATGAAGCTGAGATTGAGTTGTTGGCCTGTAGGGGATTGTCTTGACTGTGTTCATTGATGTAAAAAGACCCAGGATAAAAGTGGGTGGCACTATTCTTTTTGTTTGGGTCCTAGACAACGTGACAAATGAAAATGTGAGCTAAGCACAGGTCTGTGTGCATTCATTTTCTCTCTGCTTTGGACTGTGGATGTGGCTAGCCTTGTGGCTGGGCCTGCCGCCCTGACTCCATGCTGTGATGGGCTGGGCCGGAACTGGGAGTTCAATTCTCCCTCCTTCCCTAAGCTACTTGTCAGGTACTCTGACATCCAACTGGGAAGGAAGTGAAGACACCCTCTCCTAGCTCTAGTCTTGCATCCTAAAATGGCTCCAGTTAATTTCCTCTTTACATTTGCGGCTTCTCAGATTTGCCACATCTCTGCTTCTCCTTCCACAAAGCCCACCCCTTTCTGACTCTCCTTAAGGACTCCTTGCTAGGATTTTGAGTTTGGGTCGAAAAATGCATTTTTAAAATATTAGTAAAAGCTTCACTCAAATAGAAATCTGTCTTTTTATCGTGTTTTCATTGATTGGGACACTAAGGGAAAGAGTTGTTTAAAACTTAGTGTGTCAAGCCTATATAATGTACCACAGCTACAAGACTGTGGTGGCAGACATAATGTCTGTTTTTATCACCAGGAGTCACTATATTTGGTCACCAAGGTCATTAACATTTTAAATGTAAAATAAAATGCCAAACATGAATACCCTTTATATATATGAACAATAACCACTTTTAGTCCATAAAGTTAGAGAAAAACCCATTTTAGTAGCAATAAAGAAGATTAAATACTCGGAAGTAAACACAGTCACAAACGCACAGAACCTAGATGTAAGCATCTTAAAGCATCCTGCCAGGCGGAGAGCAGCAAATGGAATCCAGTCATCCTCTGTTCCTGCATCAGATGAGTCAACATTATAAAGATGCCAGTTCTCCTTAAATCAGTTTATAGAGTTAATGCAGCTCTAATAAAAATTCTAAGAAGCTTTTTAAAACAGAGCTATATAAGTTGATACAAAGTTCATGTGGAAGAATAAATATGCAAGAATAGTCAGGACAACAGTGAAAAACAAAAATTATGAGAAAAGAAAGACATTGAGGAAGATAAAATACTTCAAGTAAAAAGGAAAGGGATTTAAAGAAAGCAAACATTCACCTACTCATTTGTGCCATAGATAAGCAAAGAGGGTAAAGCAGAAAAGGAGACTGTTTACTGGGGGAGTAGAGAGGACTGGGGGTGGGGAGAAACCGTAGCAAGTCTGAGAAGGCAATGAGACTTCTGTACCAACCTTTTTGGGTTTTGTGTGCTTTGGCTTTTAAAAACATGAATCTTAAAAGTTAGCATATAGAATAAAGGGCTTCATCATGGTGTTTTCACACATACATGCCATTACAAATAGATCTTTCCTGTAACTGGTTTAGAACGATGGTAATGAGACACATATCCCCCTCCCTGATGAATAAAATTAACTCCAGCCAGGATGTGAGGGAAACCAGAGGTAGAATATGAAGAGTGAAAAATGAACCTAAGTATATTAAATGGGTGATATATAACACGGAAGTGGATAAGGAAAACGATATTAGAACTATAAACTGTAAGCAAACCAACACATATCCTTGCATAGGGGCTGGAGAGATGGTTCAGCAGTTAAGATGCTCTTGTAGAGGACCCAAATTCAGTTCCCAGTACTCAAGTTAGGCAGCTCACAACCACCTATTACTCCAGCTCCAGGGGATCCTATTCTGGACTCTGAGGGCATCTAAATAGATGTGCATATATATATGTATATATGTGTACAAACGTACACAGAGAGAGAGACAAACACACAGATATACAAACATACAATTCAAAAGTTAGAAATAGTTAGGAACTGGAGAGATGGCTCAGCAGTTAAGAGCCCTGGCTGCTCTTCTAGAGGACCTGGGCTTGAGACCCAGCACTGTTTTCAATAGGCCAACGTTTTTTGAAAAGTCTTGTTGTTATGTTCATTAACATGATAATAGACATTAAGTAATATATATTATATATATGTTGCAGAATAGAATATCGCTTTAACTACGTAAAGATGTGTTACATTTGTTTATGTTGCAGAATATTACTTTAACTATGTAAAGGTGTGTTGCACTTATTATTTCTGCATTTGTTTAATTATGAAAAGATGTGTTGCTCTTTTACCTTGTCTGCCTAAGGCACCTGATTGGTCTAATAAAAAGCTGAATGGCCAATAGCTAGGCAGGCATTCACAGACATATATGAATAAGTAGGAGGAAGAATCTAGGCTCAGGAAGAGAGAGAGAGAACAAGGGAGAAAGACAGTGAGACACCCAGGGCCAGCCAGCCAGGTAGCTGCCAGCCAGCCAGACATGGAGTAGGACATACAGAATGAAAGAAAGGTTAAAAAGTCTGGAGGAAAGACATAGATGAGAAACTGGTTAAATTAAGTTATAATAGTTAGTGGGGCAAGCATAAGAAAAGGTCAAGCATTCATAACTAATAATAAGTTTCTGTGTCATGATTTGGGGGATGGGGGTCCGAGAAAGCCTGATACATATATATGTTTATTGAAAGAAGTATATATAGGCAAATTACGTGGTCCTTATTTTGCTATCAAGATGAAAGTAATTTTTAAAATAGAATGTATTCTTTCAGATATTCTCTTTACTTATTCTGACTTCAAGACTATGGTTATTTTCATATTTATGTTATGTACAACTATCTTTTGTTTTGCTTTATTTTTTAAAGATAGTCTCACTATGCATTCTAAACTAGCCTTGAACTCAATATTCTATTGCCTCAGTCTGAGTGCTGGGATTACAGATGTGCACCTCCATATATGAGTTTGAGGTTTAGGTTCTTCAGCCTTGGACTGAAGCACCTTATTGGGCTTTGAAAGCACTCCTTCCTTTGTCTGATTGAAGTAGTAGATCTCTAGTAGTCTGACAGCAATACTTGTATTATAAATACAACTTAAAAAACACCAGAAGTATCCTAGCACTCTGGAGGCAGACGTAAGCAGATCTCTGAGTTTGAGACCAGCCTAGTCTACAAAGCCAGTTCCAGGACAGTCATAGTTACACAGAGAAACTCTGTCTTGAAACCCGCTCTTCCCACCCCCAAAAATCCAAAACACTAGAGGCAACAAACAAACAAACAAACAAACAAACAACATCAGAGGCAGAGTGGTATTTTTACTTAGAATTATGTTCTTTCTTGCCCTAAAATACACACAAAACTAAGGAGAAGATCTGGATAGAGTTTGAGTGGATTCCCGTGAGTGACAGTTGAACAGCAAAGACAGAAATATTCAGTCCCTTAAAATGATTCCAGAGGGGAAAGTGGGAACAACTGCTGTGATTGACAGGTGGTATTGCTAGCTGAGATCAGTTGTTTCTATTCCTTTTGAGTTTCTGTATTTTATTTCTGGAATTTTTTTTTTTTAAGGAAAGCTGGCAAGATAGCAAATATTTCACCCTGATCATCATCTTAAAGTGATTTCTTTGGATGATTTTGAAGAGTTATAGGGTGTGATGTTTTCATTTTATGTGGAAAGGAAAAAAGTTAAGGAGCTATAATGAGTAGAAGCATGTTGTGCCTTTGAGGGATTGTGAGGGTCAAGAGTGTGTCAAGATAAGTTGTTCATTCTCTCCACAAAGGTTACGTTTTTTTGAGGCCCTTTCAGGTTACTGAAGGCATTCCCTACACGGCCAAGCACTTAGTTCAAAGATGCCGTATTTCAGAAGGGCGTTTGTATCTTGGAAAGGCATTTCATTTATAGTGAAGAGCTGTGTTAGCTCTTGCACCATTGGAACCTAAACTTAGGTAGCGCTTCTTGTAACTTGCATGGGCTCATGTTTTCTCTGGCATTCATTCCACTGCCCGGGAATGGCCTATTTGTGTCTCCACCTTCTCAGGTGGATGGTGAGCACCTAATGAGCAGACGCTAAATTTTGTTTTCTTTAGTAACTCTAGAATGTCGTCGAGGGCCAAGAACCAACATGGGAATGAGTGAGGAAATAAATCTGGTGCTCTAACATAGATTTGATTTGAAAAGAAGGCAAAGGAAAATGGTGGTGTCCATGTTGCTTGGCACTTTTTTCTAGGTGCCAGCTTTACACCCGAGGTGACCTACTTCTCCATCATGGGGTGTTTCCTCAGAGGGACTCCAAGTGCTCCAGTGTCCTTTCAGATTTTAGTGTTACAGGCCCATCTCTTCACCAACTGTGTCACATATGTTATGGAAACTACTGTTTAAGGTACCTTAGTCATCATCACCATCCCCTCAGCTTTGTTAATGAGCTAAAAGGTAAAATGTGACAACTTGGTGAAGAGCTATAATCCATACCAGATCACTGCCAAAAGCAAGAGTGTCTACAACTGGTTTACAAGGTTTGTCAGCATCTAGATCAACCCATTATTCTTGCCTATCGGTAGGCAGTCTAAATAAAGATTTATAATCAAGAAGGAATCCACTTTGGATGTTGTTCTTTCTGCACATTCTTCTTTTGTTATTAATGTAGCTGTAAATCTCTGCTGTGGAACACAGAGTTGGTCTAAGGTAGGATCTCAGCAATGCTAGTAATGAGACCTGTATCATGCGAGACTTGGAAGCAGAATGGTCCAAGTACTTCTCAAATTAGTCATCTTCAAGGAAATTCTAGCCTGTGTGATAGAACAGTTTCATTTTGCTGGTCTCTGAGACTAGGTCTTACTGTATAGCTCTGGGTGGCCTTGAGCTCATGATTTTCCTGCCTAAGCCTCTTGAGTGCTAAGACTACAAACGTGTGCTGCCATGTCGGATTAAAATAGTTTTTTTTCTAATGGCACAAAAAATATTACAGAAAATTTAAAAGAGAGCAAAGAGTTAAAACACCAAAATCCCATCCCTTCTGTAATAGAAGGTTTATAATTTTTGAGAATTGTACTTTTTATAACTATGTCTTCACATAATATATTCACAATAAAATACATTTTTATTGTTTTTTTTTTTTTTTGCTTAATATTGCACCATTCACACTGCTTTCTATGCTATTATCTGGGCTGTATACATACTAATTATAGATTTAGGAAGGGTATATCCTTTCTAGCCAGGTCTGGGAGGAGCACACACACACATCTAAGGACCAGTCCTGTTATTCTATTGCAGACATCCTTAGCTCTGTTCCTTTTAGTTAACACACTCATCTGAATTCCTCTTCCCCTCCCCTGTGCTAGGGGCTGCAATTAAGGCATTATTACGTTTTACAACTCCCTTTATGGAAATGAAAAATATTAAAGAGGTTAAATGACTCATCTAAGTTCCAAAACAAGTGACAGCCACAGTATAGCACTCCCCTCATTCCTACGGTGCACAGTGCTTCTATTGTTCTGGCCAGCCTGCATATTTTCTCCATTTCCCTTATTGTAACAGGCCTCACCGCCCCACCCTCAAGCCTGCTCAGCCATCCAATCCATTCACTTGGACAAAGTACTACAAGTGGGGGTGAGAGCATGCAATTGAGGATGAATTGAAGTTCTTCTAGGGTAACTTAGAAGTTGGGAGGATGTCATATTGATGCTTCTAGCAGCTATTTCTCAAGTTAACTGGAGAAGGTGCATTTTAAGATAAAAAGAAGAAAATTGAACAGAGGTACAGAGATGAGGGGTGGGGAGAGAGACAGACACACACACACAGAGACAGATAAAGATGCAGAGAGAGACAGGTTGCTGAGCCTAAACTTCTAGTTTCTACAGCCTTCATTAATTTGTGAATTATTGCTTTATCTTTTCTATTGAAATGGGACAATAAACTTAAACTTGCTTAAGTTTAGGTTTAATTGTGTTTTTATAACTTGCAGCCATGAAAGTCCTAATTCACATAATTCCTGTGACTGTAGGTTATACATAACTACCAGCAAATGGTGATTAGTGAAACAGAGACTCAGTCCTTTATAACTTATGAAATTGAGAAAGAAGATATTTAGAAGAACACGTCAGAAACAGCATTTTAATTTCTTTTAAAAAACCATTAATATTTGAAAAAAAAATCTTTGCCCACAGCAATCAATCATGTAGCTATTTCTCAAAAAGTAGTCAAATACACTTGTGGTTCATGTAATGGAGTTTTCTAGTCTACAATAGAAGGTGTTACACTCAGAAAGTGGGAACAAAAGGTATAAACTTTATTGTCCTGGTCAATTATGATTCCTTAGGTATCCAAAAGGGGGAGAAAAAGAATGAAGAGATATAAGGATGAACTGCTACTACATTTCTGGACCATTTAAGCATCTTTGAAATGCTAGGTATGATGATGACAGATTCCTTTAATCCTAGCCCCTTGGGAGATGAGTTTGAGGACAGTCTGGGATATACTCCCTCACCCAACTAAAAAAAGAAAGAAAAGAAGAAGAGAAAAATTGTTTGGAGTAGCTTGGTGTTACCTACAGTTTATTGTCTCTTAACTGAACAACACACTATTTGGGTTGAATGAATTAGCCACAGTCAAAGCCATTGATTGTGGAGGAGATTAACTTAAGAAGTCTGGAATTTACTATTTTATTATCAAAGCAATAGTATCCTTTTGAAGGAATCATGGAAGATAAGAGTTTTCTCTTGCAGACATCTTTCAAAAACATTTGCATTAAAGTATTAATGTTCTGTCAGAGAAAAATGAAATATAAATAAAATGCCCAAATATTTTAATATTTAGATATACTCAAAACAATAATTGAACATTTTCTTACTATATAATACAGTAACAACATAAAGTCTAGGTTAGAGATCTGCAAATATCCTATGACAGAACAATTTGGCAAGTAAGTGATTTTATTAGGGCAAACAATGAGACTGTTAATGTCATGCATTAATAATTTATTTTAAATAATTGTGTGACTATCCTTTTAGTAACATATGGATTCCGCAGTACTTTTGTTTTATAACCTCATTCTTAAAAATTCCAGTGGCTTGTTTTCTTGTATTTCCCTTAATTGTGGTGATCTTAAACAGATCTTCAGTTTTAAATCTGCCAGTTGTTCTAATACAGATGCATAAATATATTTTCTCCAGTTGGCTCTTTATTACAAAGAAAGCTTGTTTGTGGGCACCATCAGGACATCTGCATCTTATTGGATTTAATTTTTAGTAATAAAGACCTCCCACATTACACATTCTTTCCAGCCTAAATTTGCCTGTGTGGGAAGCAAAGAACTGTCAGTCAGAGAGAAAAAAGTAAATCCATATGCTGTGGAGGATTCAGCTTTCTTGGCCACAATGAAAAGAGTTGTGTATATAGACAGTGCCCCAGCAGATCTCCTTTTGAATTTTTTTTTTTTTCCTCAAAAGGCTAGCTGCTGTGGTCTGAATGCTGGTACCTCTTCAAATTCGAATGTTGCAACTCAATCAGCAATATGATAGTCTTTAAGAGGGAGAGGCCTTTGGGAGGGTTCTTCTCTCATGTATGGAATTAAAACCCTTACTGAAAAGGCTTGAGGGAACTTATTAGTCCCCTTTCCCTTCCACCATCTGAAGGCATGAGAAGTTACCATCTATGAGGAGTTGTTCCTCTTGGAAGGCATTGGCTCTACTGAAGCCTTGATTTTGGATTTCAGAGCTTTCCAAAATGAGCAATAAATCTGCTGCTTATAAATTACCCTGTCTAGCTGGGTGTGGTGGCACACACCTTTAATCCCAGCAGAGGTAGGCACAGATTTGAGTCTGAGGCCAGCCTGGTCTACTTAGTTTCAAGACAGCCAGAGCTATGTAGAGAGACCCTGCATCAAAACAAAACAAAACAAAACAAAAATAAAAACAAAACAAGACCAACCAACCAACAAAAAAAAAAAACACCAAAAACAAACAAACAAACAACCAGAAAAAAAGATAAATTAACCTGTCAAAAGTATTTTCTTCTAGCAACTATATAGTGGTATTTTATTTGTACTGAAATGTGATTTTATTTGTATGTTAATAAATAAAGTTGCCTAGAGGTCAGAGCTATTAGCAAGCCATAGCGAAAGCCGGTTGTGGTGGTGCATGCTGGTAGGATTTGCTGAAGGAGGCGCATGCCTTTAATCCCAGCACT
>CABHPR010126913.1:12665-24043 GCA_902168415.1 Peromyscus melanophrys | reverse complement strand
TTTATTTATTTATTTATTTATTTATTTATTTATTTATTTATTTATTTATTTATTTAATGTTTTTCCAAGACAGGGTTTCTCTGTGTAGTCCTGGCTGTCCTGGAACTCACTCTGTAAACCAGGCTGGCCTCAGACTCACAGAGATCCGCCTGCCTCTGCCTCCCGAGTGCTGGGGTTAAAGGTGTGCGCCACCGTCACCTGGCTCTCAGGGAACAACTTTTGAGGCTGCAGCAACAAGTGGAGGTAGTGCCAGTTCAGAAAAGGCACCAGGTTCTGTGCCAGCAGGAGTAGGAGTGTGGCTAGACTAGATATTGATCGACTAGAACTAACTGGTGCCAAGGTGGTGGTGTCTGGGGTCGGAGTTTGAAGTTGTCAGGTGATTGGCAAGTCAGCTACACGGCGCAGTGGGAGCTTCCATGCTGCTCTCGATGCTGGCTTTGTTCCTAACGGCATGCAGGCTGGTCAGACAGGACAAGTAGTAGCACCAGAACTTTATATATTGCTGTCGGGATGTCTAGAGCCATCTAGTATTTAGCTGGGATGAAGGACAACAGGTCATTGTAGCTATTAACAAAGACCCAGAAGCGCCGATTTTGCAAATGGCAGATATGGAAGTCATGGATTTACCTTTGTTTGTTTGTTTGTTTGTTTTTCGAGACAGGGTTTCTCTGTAGTTTTTTTGGCACCTTTCCTGGAACTCACTCTGTAGCCCAGGCTGGCCTCGAACTCAGAGATCTGCTTGCCTCTGCCTTCCAAGTGCTGGGATTAAAGGCGTGTGCTATCACTGCCATGGATTTACTTAAGATGGTTCCTGAGATGACTGAGATACTGAAGGAAAAATTAGTCAAGATCATGCCTTAAGAAAACTGTCCAGGAGGTGATGGCACACGCCTTTAATCCTAGTACTCAGGAGGCAGAGGCAGGCAGATCTCTGTGAGTTCAAGGCCAGCCTGGTCTACAGAGTGAGTTCCAGGACAGTCAGAGCTACACAGAGAAACCCTGTCTCGAAAAACAAAAAAAAAGGAGGGGGAGGAAAGGATGCAGAAGCAGAGATAAGGAGAACCACAAGTTCAGCACCAGCCGAGGCTTTGCAGTGATTGCAGAGTAAGACCCTTCGCAGACAGACATAAGCGAAACAGAAGTAGGGAAGGAGCCAAAGTAACTGCTTGTGCCGCTCTAACATTATGTGGGGAGTGCGTCTTCAGCCTTCCTTTGTCATCTGTACACATCTGAAACAGTTACTCACTTCTTAAAGTTTTAATCTGTATTTTAGTATTCTGGGTGTGGGTGGGAGTGTGCACAGTGCACTTGGGGAAGTCAGAGACAGCTCTCAGGAGCCTTTTCACTGGGCTCTAGGGGTTAAACTCACGTCATTAGGCTTGCAAAACAGGCACTTTTACCCCGGAGCCCTCTCTGCTGCCCTGTTGCACACTTCTGTGCTTGCCTGTCCTGTGCAGCTTACAGACTCCCTGACAGAACTTCCTACTTTATTCCGAGATAGCTCTCAGCCTCTTGAGTGCAGGAATTGTGTATGGGCCTATGACCACCATACTCAGCTTCTTCTCCCTCCTCCTCTTTCATATTAAGGAAAATTTCAAACAAAAGTAGAAATAAATGTTCTCTCAGCATCCACAAGTCTCAACACTTGACCATAGTGTCTTTATCTTTGGAGTATTTTCTTAGAATATTTTGAAGCAAATATCAAAGCATATTTTATTGCTTGTAAGTAAACTTAAGTATGTGCATTTAAAAACAGTAAAAATGAAAACAAGAAACTACCATACTGTGGTGGTTTAAATGAGACTGTCCCCCATAGGCTCTGGCATTTGAATACTTGGTTCCCAATTGGTGGTACTGTTTTCGAGATTTAAGAGGTATGTCACTGGGGAGGACTTTGGGGGTTTAAAGACTTGAGTCACTCTGAGCTCCCTCTTTCTGCTTTGTGCTTATAGTTTAAGATTATGGCTCTCAGCTGACTGCTCCAGCTTCTGTGCCTCCATCCACCACAGTGGACTCACCCTCTGGAACCAAAAGCCCACATGAACTCTCCTAGTCAGTTGCCCTGGTTATAGTGTTTTATCACAGCAATTGCAAAGTGACTAATATTCATAGCATGACTAAACTTCACAAGGGAGTGCCAGCCAGATACCTCAGTGGGTAAAGGTACTTGTCATCAAGTCTTATCACCCAGGTTCAGTTCCTGGAGTCCACATGCTGGAGGAGACAGCTCTCACCAGGTGTCCTGAACTCAGTGTGTGCACATATGACCTCACCACCGCTGCACACACGGTAAAGAAATACATATGACCAGGCATGGGGGCACACTTTTTTTTTTCTTTAAATTTCTATAAAGTCCCATATGGATTTTCAGTGCTAAATAGTGACATGTATCACTGGGTGGTGATGGCCCACGCCTTTAATCCCAGCACTCGGGAGGCAGAGCCAGGCAGATCTCTGAGTGCGAGGCCAGCCTGGTCTACAGAGCAAGATCCAGGACAGGCACCAAAACTACACAGAGAAACCCTGTCTCGAAAAACAAAAACAAAAACAAAACCAAACAAATTAAAAAAATAGTGGCATGTATCAAGTTTCAGAGATTTATTTATCAGTGTAATAAACTCCAAAAAAATCAACATGATTTCATGCATTCAGAGGAGAACTATTCCTGGTTAAGTGCAGATGGCTTCTGAAAGACCTGCATTATTATTAACTTTATGATGAACTTCATGGTTTAGGAGTCGGGGCCTTCCTTCTTCAGTTTGCTGTAACCCTTCACTGAGTAGACTTGGTATTGTTTACTGGGACCCAGTTTGTTCCAAGGTTCTGGGTTATTCTTCCTGTCGCAGCCGACATCTGGACTGTACAGCACATACAGTGCTGCTCCAACACCTCCTGCTTCAGGAACTACGAGGAGAGGAAGCAAGCTGGGATGCTTCTTGGCTTGCCTGATGATCTAGTGGAGTATGTTTGCCGCAGAGGCTTGTCTCCACTAAGCCAGGAGAACAAGAGCAGGACACAGATACTGAGCAGCTTCTGCAACCTGGCTGAGGGGATGGCACACATCTTTAATCCCATTACACAGGAGGCAGAGGCAGAAGGCTCTCTGTGAGTTCAAGGCCAGCCCTGTCTGTCTATGTAGCAAGTTCCAGGACAGTCCAAGCCACATAATGAGACCTGTTTCAAAAAAAAAAACCAAATAAAAAAAAAAAAAAAAAAAATTCTTACAAAGAAACAATTCTAAAATTAAACCTACTTTGTTTCTAACAACAAATTGAATAAAATTCCTTCAAAGAGTAGTCCTTGGGGCTGGAGAGATAGCTCAGTGGTTAAGAGTACTGGCTGCTCTTGTAGAGGACCCAGGTTCAATTTCCAGCACCCATGTGGCAGCTCACAGCTGTCTGTAACTAGAGTTCCAGGGGATCCAATGCCCTCACACAGCTATAGGCAAAACACCATGAAATAAAAGTAAATAAATTTTTTGAAACTTCCTTAAAAAAAAAAAACACACACGCACAACCAAGAATAGGTTTTTTGTTTGTTTGTTTGTTTTGGTTTTTCGAGACAGGGTTTCTCTGTAGTTTTGCACCTTTCCTGGAACTTACTTGGTAGCCCAGGCTGGCCTCGAACTCACAGAGATCCTCCTGCCTCTGCCTCCCTAGTGCTGGGATTAAAGGCGTGCGCCACCACCGCCTGGCTTCGAGAATAGTTTTTATCTATTTAGTCATTTCATTATACAGGACACACACGAAACATGTTTTATATATATATATGTATATATGTGTGTATATATATATATATTTATATATATTTTTTTCCGTTTTTTTAAGACAAGGTCTCTGTAGCTCTGGGATTGAAGGTGTGCACCACCACTGCCCAGCTTTAGATTCTATATTTTGTGTAACTAATTTTTTAAAGAGTTCCTTATTTTTATTTTATAGCTATGGATGCTTTACCTGCTTGTATGTATGTATGTGCACCACATGTATGCAGTGCCCATAGAGGCTAGAAGAAGCCATCAGATCCCCTGGAACTGGAGTTACAGCACCATGTGGGTGCTGAAAACTGAACCTAGGTCCTCTAGAAGAGCAGCCAGTGCCTTGACCACTGAGCCTTCTCTCCTGCCCTATCTTATTTTGTGTAATTACAAATAATGTACATGAGCTACTTCATACCTGTGACTTTTTTCTAGTTGAATGATTTCCTTGGGAAGCCAAGTTACACACCAAAAAGTCACATGGTGTCTTACCAGATCTGTACCTTTTTCAGCCTGAAAACCTCAAGGGCTTCTAGGGAAATATTACTTGGCTCTTTAATCTCTTCTTGTTCCTGACCACACATGCAATTCTTTGAGCAGTTTTCTTTGGTTTCTCTTGTTAATTTGTCTTTTGAAACAGGTCCTACTAATATTGGCCAGGCTGTCTTCTGTCTCATATTCCTCCTCCTGCCTCGTCCTCCTTAGTGCTGGGATCACAGCGCGCGCGCGCGCGCGCGCACACACACACACACACACACACACACACACACACACACACACAAACACACACACACAGAGTGAGGTTCCTCCCTTCCCTCAGACAAGGTCTCACTATGTAAACCACTAGCTACAAACATGAAATTCTCCCTGCCACAGCGCTGAGACTGCACACAGGTGCCAACACAGCCATTTTAGCCATGTGTAGTGAAAATGAAAAGGATTGGAGACAGCAATGGTTACAAGAAAACATGATCTTACAATTTTAAAAGCTAACGTGGGGCTGGGGAGAAGGCTCAGTGGACAGAGTGTCTGCCATGCAACCGTGATGGCCTGAATTTGGATTCTCAGAGCCACATAGTGGCTAAATGCAGCAGCCATGTCTGTAATCCCTAGCCTGGAGTATAAAACAGTGAAGAGACTGTCACACAAGTTCACAGGCTAGTGAAAGAAAGGACTTACATTCTAGATTGTTGTCTGTCCTCTGACCTCCAAAAGGATGCTGTGACACATGCATGTCCCCTCCACATCACACACGTACACACACATGCATGCACACAGAAAAGAATAGAAAACATTAATAAAGTCATAGTTTAAGTTTAGGGCTTTGCGTTAATCTTATTTGGAGCACTAAGCAGGATTCTGGGTATTAGCAATGTAATAGTCTGGGTAGAAGATTTAAAACTACAGGAAAAGGAACTGGCACTGTATCTTGGGGTAGCATACTTGTCTGGCATGTACAAGGCCATGGGTTTAGTCCCCAGTGCTGTTTAAAGCAACAGCCACACTAGTAAGCAGTGTACTGAGGAGTTTGTTGTCTGTTGTTGGTGTTGTCTGGGAAGCAGGGTGGTTTCATTGTTCAATACGGACTGTAGAATCAGACTTGGGTTCATTTCCTGAACTCTTTGGCATAATACTTACAGCAGTGTAATCACCATCTGCTGAGCGTATTGTGTCCTTTAGTTTTGCTATCTCCCTTAATTTTCTCAGGCATCCTGTAAGGTAAGTTTAGGCTCTTCATGTTTCTGTTAGAGAAACTGAAGCTAAGAGTAATTTTAGAGTGAGGGCTATGATTTCTCTCTTTATTCTTTCTTTCTTTTATATAGTGGTACTTCTTTTTTTCTCATAGAGATACTTCTTTTTTTCTCTAGCTAGTCCCCCAGGTTTCATCGAGTCGCCTTCTCTGGATCCGAGTTGTTCTCTGCTAGTAGATGTACTTGTGAATTATATTTGAGAAAGTGTTTGAGAAGGCCATTACTTTGTCACTTGATCATCATCACAGTCCATTGATGCAATGGAACTTAAAGTCACAGTGGCCTGAGTACATGGCTGTGGTTACAACAGGGAAGGGAAAGAGTGCTTCCTGGACTGCTGAGGGCTTAGATTTTCATCAGTTACCGGTACCTTTTCTTCCTAAGGTTTCCAAGGTTGGACAGTAAGTGCATTTCAGCCCTTTAACTCATTGTCTTTCTTCTCCTTGGTTCTTCGTTTTTTTCAGAGTTTGAATTCTTATACCAATGGAGCATATGGCCCACCATACCCTCCTGGTCCTGGACCAAATACTGCCTCATACTCTGGGGCTTATTATGTACCTGGCTACACTCAAAGCAATTACTCCACAGAAGTTCCAAGCACTTACCGTTCACCTGGTAACAGCCCAACCCCAGTCTCTCGTTGGATCTATTCCCAGCAGGACTGTCAGACAGAAGCACCTCCTCTCCGGGGTCAGGTCCCAGGATATCCTGCTTCACAGGTGAGCAGTCTTCCATCAGGGAAAAACTTCAACAGTGGAAAGTTAGTTATCTGTACAAGTAAGAGTTTAAGAAAACTAGAGCCAGGCGTGGTGACATCTTTAATCCCAATAATCATGAGGCAGAGGCAAGCGAATCCCTTTGAGTTTGAGATGATCCAAGGCTACATACTGTGGCCTTACCTCAAAAACAAAACAAAAAAGAAAACACTGGATGTTTAGAGATTTTTCTATGAAGGATTTTGGCCAAAGATACCTTAATTATATATAGTTCTTTTAAATTCTAAGTTATAGGTTCCCGGGATCAAACTCAGGTCACCAGATTTGCACAGCAGTGCCCTCTATCCACTGAGCCATCCCACCAGCCCTGAATTACAATTTTTTTCTTTTTTTTCTTTCTTTTTGAGACCAGGTCTCAGTGTGTAGCCCTGGGTATCTGGAACTTCCTGTACAGACCAAGCTGGCCTCAAACTGCTTGCCTCTACTTCCTGAGGGCTGGGACTAAAGACATATGCCACCATACCTGGCTCCTCTTTTGTCCGCCCCTTCTTTTCGTTATTTTTAATAATGTGTGTGTGTGTGTGTGTGTGTGTGTGTGTGTGTGTGCATGTGATTGTGTTTGTACACTGTACGTGAATGCAGGTTCTGACGAAGGCCAGAGGTGTGAGAGCCCCTGGAACAGGAGTGACAGGTTTGGGAGCCCCCTGACATGGTGTCTAGGACTTGAACTCAGGGTCCTCTAGAAGAGCAGTGTGTGCTCTTCACCTCTGGCACATTTCTATAGCCCCCAATCAACTTATGTAACAAAATAAATCTCTAGTTGTTGTTCAAAACTTTTCCTAACTTAAGCTTTTCCAGTGCCATTAGGTTTATATTAATATGCTAAGAATATGCCATGTTGGACCAGGAGGTGGTGGTGCATGCCTTTAATCCCAGCACTTGTAGGCAGAGACAGGATCTTCGTGAGTTTGAGGCCAGCCTGGGCTACAGAGTTGAGTTCCAGGACAGCCAGGGCTGCACAGAGAAACCCTGTCTTAAAACACTTAAAAAAAAATAACTAAAAAAAAAAAAAAAAAAAAAAGCATATGCCATGTTTATTTCTGTTTGTTTTGAGAAGAATTCTACTGTCTTTGCGTTTATAGCGTACAGATTCATTTATCTGTACTGTTTTTGGGAAATACATATACATGCTTTCATCTAGTGGATTTTAGGTCTTACTCCTGGGTCTTTGACCAACTCTGTTCTTTGTATTTTTGGAATCCAGGTTTCTCAGGTATGGAGAATTTTTGGTAATTGATTAATGAGTTACTAGCAGGTCAGGACCTGTCCATGCTATTTTTTATTACTTTTAAGGGTTTTTTGAAGCAGTGACCGACTAGCATACTTGCATATTTGTTTTTCCCAATCTAGAACCCTGCAATGACCTTGCCCCATTATCCCTATGGAGATGGTAACCGCACTGTGCCACAGTCAGGATCGACTGTCCGACCACAAGATGATGCCTGGGCTTCTGGTGCTTATGGGATGGGGGCCCGTTACCCCTGGCCTTCAGCTGCACCCTCAGTCGCACCTGGGAATCTCTACATGACAGAAAGTGCTTCAGCCTGGCCTGGCAACAGTTCTCCTCAGCCACCTCCTTCACCGCCACCCCAACAACCTAAGGTAGGACACCTTCCACGTGCTGTTCTTTTGATCTCGGTGATTAAGAGACTATAAGATGACACGTCTCTGTATTTGCCATTGTGAATGGAGACTAACTGCAAAGTTGATTACTACCCTAGCATTAGTGCAGCTTAATCGATGTTTTTGTTTTCTTCTTCTTATAGACGCTATTGCTTGGGGATTGTTTGTTTTTTTGTTTTTGTTTTTGTTTTTGTTGTTTTTTTTAGATTCTTATCTTTTTTGTACTTTTTTCTTTTTCTTTTTTTTTTTTTATGTATAGATGTACTGGCTACATATATGTTTGTTTATGCACCATGAGTGTGCCTGGTTCCTTCAGAGGCAGATTCCCTGGAACTAGAGTTACAGTTATGAGCTGCCTTGTGGCTACTGATAATCAAATTTGGGTCCTTTGGGAGAGCAGCCAGTGCTCTTAACTGCTAGCCATCTCTCCAGCACCATTCTTTTTTAAAAAGACAGAAAAATGCTTATTTTTTCCTGTGATACTATCTGAAAGTTAAACAGAATCAAGCAATGTCTTTTACATCCTCAAATGATATGTGGACAGAAGGTGAAACGCTGTGTAAAGTAGCGCAGCACTATCTGTGGGGTCATTTACAGAAGCCCCAGGCAGACACTTTTATTCAGTCATTGGGTGAACTGTGAGGCAGTAAGGCTGATTGTGAAGTGTTCACAAAGTGACTTGCATTGAGGTAGATTCCAGCCATCATACTTAGGAGTTCGGTGCCTTTTACTTGAAATGGCTTCCCCTTTTTATCTTTTTGTTTTTATTCATTCATTCATTCATTCATTCATTCATTCATTCATTTATTTTTGAGACAGTTTCTCTGTGTAGTTTTGGTACCTGTCCTGGAACTCACTCTGTAGCCCAGGCTGGCCTCGAACTCACAGAGATCCGCCTGGCTCTGCCTCCCGAGTGCTGGGATTAAAGGTGTGCGCCACCAATGCCTGGGCCCCTTTTTATCTTAACTGTTTTCTCCTTGATTCAAGTGGGAGCCAGTTTTCTTGGTGGGAATCTTTTCAAGTACTGTCCTGTTGGGGAAGATGTGTACTAGTCTCTGATGTTGATGGCCTTCCATTAAGACAGCTTTTCTCCTTTCTGTCCCCCATTCCCAGGACCCCTCCTACTCCTGTCACCAGCCCGGCCACGGCCTGAGCCGGCACGGCTTTCCTTGCAGTGTCCATCAGTATGAGTCTTCGGGAGCAGCGAACAGTGAGAATTCAGACCTTCTGGATTCTCAAGTTCAGTACAGTGCCGAGCCTCAGCTGTATGGTAATGCCACCAGTGACCATCCCAGCAATCCAGTTCAGAGTAATAATCTCCCTGAAGAGTGTTTCTCTTCGGGTGAAGGCACGCCTCCAAGTATTAAAAAAATCATACATGTGCTGGAGAAGGTCCAGTATCTTGAGCAAGAAGTTGAAGAGTTTGTAGGGAAAAAGACGGACAAAGCATACTGGCTTCTGGAAGAAATGCTGACAAAGGAACTGTTAGAACTGGATTCTGTTGAAACTGGGGGCCAGGACTCTGTCCGTCAGGCCAGGAAAGAGGCCGTCTGTAAGATCCAGGCCATACTGGAGAAATTAGAGAAAAAGGGATTATGAAATAATTTGGAATAAAGGGTAAGCCTGTTACTCATGTGGCCAAAGAACTCTTGGATTTGGTTAGTTACTATCTTTTGAAATGCCTGTTGTGACAAGAACAACACATTCCAACTTCTGACTTAAAACCTGAAAGGAAAAAACATGGAAAGCTGGCAGAGGACTGGAAGCGCGTTACTGGATTCTGTCGGCTTTCAGATGACTGAACAGAACAGGAAACTGGAGTTACCAGTACTGCCAAGTAGACCCACTGCTTAAGAAATCCATGGGCATCTCTAGGCTGCTGCTTATCAGCAGGAGGGAAATAGACTTTCCGTAACAGGTTCTCAAAGCATAATCTGAGACAAACAGGCTGTTTTGTAAGCATCCAGACTGTCACATTTTTGTGCATTGTGACTGCATATGCTTCATGTGTAAATTATAGCTTAGACTCTTGGACCTCGGTTTCGTTCACAAATGTAATACTACTCTACTTCTTGGTACATTTTGTCGTACTATGTTTAATATAATCAAATACCGGCAGCCAGATAGATGGGCAGTTCTGAACAGTCTCACCCTTTCCCCAGGGAATAGCCTGCAGTGTGTAGTGGGCTAAGGAGATGAGTCAATCATTATCTCCTTTTTGTGTAGCTAGCATGTTATGTTAGAGTTCTTCCCACTTCTGCTTTTCGTAGTCACCGGGAAGGTGAGTTTGGAAATGACATTAACCCAAGAATGACCATGTTTGTGGACATTTGACTTCTTTGCTTTTTTGTTGTATTTGGATCAAGATCCACTTTTAAAATTGCTTTTTTAAGAATAATACCTTTGGCTATTGCTGCTTCTAGAGAGCCTTATGATAGAAATATGAAACCTAAATGCCACAGTTAGTATAAATAGCGACTGCAAAAAGCAACAAGTACAATGGTTTAAATACCATTCTCCATTTAATAGTTTCTGTGGGGCAGGTTTGAGCTCAGTGTACAGCTGATAGAAGGAAAAGGAGATTTACGCTCAGGGAATGCGTCAGCCATAGCTAAAGTAGGAAATTCATGGTTTTTTAGATTTAAATTTGGTCTTTACTTCATAGAATAAATTACATAGAATTGCCTGTTTCATTAGAAAGATGTTATTTATTATTAATAACAGTTGATTTGTTACACCAAGTTTAAGAAAGGGGCCTTTCTTGGTTATCCATATATGTTATTATACAGAGACAGGTAAATAATTTACCTTTTAAATCTAAAGGGAGGTCTAGCATACAGCATCTGCTTTTGCAGCAAAAGCAGTTTCTTAGTAAAATATCAAAGTGATACTTGTTTTCTAGACTAGCGGGCCTGTATATTAGTAATAGTAAACCTACAGCCATCCCTTCTACTCACATAGAGCCAAACCAATGCCAGCATATAATGAGTAGAAATGTAGTAAAAATATTACATGGAGGCTGGGGTGTGGCAGAGTTAGTAGAGTGTTTGCCTAGCATCCATGAAGCCCTGGCTTAAATCCTCAATATTGCATAAACCAAGCATAGTGGTATATACCTGTCCCAGCACTTGGGAGGTTGAGGCAGGAAGATTGCAAGTTTAAGGTCATCTTCAGCTATATAATGAATTTAAGGCCACCCTGAGCCACATGAGATCCTGTCTCAAAAAACTAAAAGGATAAGTGATTCAAGATATCATGATTTTATCCAGGAGTCTTGTTTTAAAAGATTTTATTTGGCTGGGTTTGGTGGTATACATTTTTAATCCAGGCAGAGGCAGGTAGATCTCTTGAGTGCAAGATCAACCTGGTCTACATAGAGTTCCTGACCAGCCAGGGGTACATAGTGAGACACACACACACTATCTATCTATCTATCTATCTATCTATCTATCTATCTATCTATCTATCTATCTA
>CABHPR010126913.1:0-12655 GCA_902168415.1 Peromyscus melanophrys | reverse complement strand
CTATCTATCTATCTATCTATCTATCTATCTATCTATCTATCTATCTACCTACCTACCTACCTACCTGACTACCTATCTATGGGATGTGTGTGTTTTATATCTACAAGTTTTCTTTTTGAAAGAGAATTTCATCCCAGGTTGGCCTTAAACTTTGTATGTAGCCCAGGACAACCTAGAAGTTCTGATCCTCCTGTCTCACCTTCTATTACAGGTGTGTGCCTGGTGTCTGTGGTGCTGAGGATCAGACTCAGGGCTGTGTATACTGGCAAGCACTGTACTGAGCTACAGCTGTAGCCCTGATTCTCTTATTTTGGGCCTAATATAGAAATGTTTTTAAAGGGTTTCTGAGATGGGCATGGTGGCACACACCTGTAACCCCAGCATTCAGAAGCAGGCGATGGCTCTCTGATTTTGAGGCCACCTTGGTCTACATAGTGAGTGCCAGACTAGCCAGGAGTGAGACCTAACCACCCTTCAGAGAAGAGTTTTCTATAAAATATGACAATTATACTTAAAAGTTTAAGAGGAGAAACCTTAAAACTGTGTTGCCAGCAAGACAGTGAGAGATTCAGAAGGACACATTTTTGCTTAACGATGCTGCCCAAGATGCCAATTTCTGCACATTCTTCATTTTTACATATTGTACACGTTATGCACACATGTACATATATGTGTATGTATATATATCTTAAGTTATTTTTTGAACTATTAACATGGTTTCAAACTTACAGAAGAGTCGTAAAAACAGTAGGGTTCCTGTGTACCCTCCATCTATCCCCTTGTTTTGACATCTTCCCTAACTAAAACAGTCGTCAAAATTAAGAGTTAATCTTTTATAGTGCTCTTAATATTAGCTAAAGTAGCCAGCTAAAAGTAGATATTTTATTAATCTTTTTATTAGCATCCTCAGCCGGTCCAGATCCCATTTTGCATTTAGTTGACCGTCTCAGTAGTCTTTCACTCCGTGACGCTGTATCATAAGGACAGCCGGTGTCGTCGTGTATTGCCGGTGTGGTTCACTTTGAGCACTCTGCTGAGGTGGTGTCTCCTAGGATTCTCTACTGTGAGCTTACCCCGCTTTCCTTTGTAATTACTGAGTATTTGCTAGAGATACTTTGAGACTATGCAAATGTCCTGTTTCTGCTTAGAGTTTGCCTCTCCTATCTCCTGGCAGGTCTTGCTTGTGGCATTTACTACTGTGGTGTTCAAATGGTGATTTTTCTATTTATTTCATTTCCTCTATATTTAATAATTGGAATTCTCCTGGAAGGAAGAACTGTGGTTTCTGGATTTATATTTTTAATTATATCAAGATATTCAGGATAGGTATGAACTCAGAACTTATAAGATAAATCATGTTAATTGATTCCAAATGGCCAGTATCAAAGAACAAAGCAATGTTGGTGACCTGTCTTTAAAAATATAATGAATTTAAGAATGAAAATAGTATTTATGATTTGTAAAATTTGTCTGGCTTCTGACTTAAAATTGATTTGAAACTGAAACAACTTTCTTTTGAAATTTTACATCTAGACTTTTCTAAAGTGTCTAAATTTATATTACTTTGGGGTCATTTTTGTCAAATCTTGAATAAAGTTCCCTACACCTGGCATGACAAACAGCTGTTTTCTGACACCTTTGTTCAGGTAAAAATCCCAGTGTGAACATTTAACCGGTCAGCCCCAGTGAAGTGTCCGGAGCCAGGTTCTGTTTGTCTCTGCCCATCAGTGTGTGCTTGTTTTAAATGCTTCTAAAGAATGAGGTTCGTGAAAACAAAAACAACCAACAGTAAGAGGAATGGGGTTTGAAAACAGTGCTTTAGCTAGTTAGTTTTCCAGAGCTGAGGTCTGAACCCAGGGCCTTTCGCTTGCTAGGCAAGCGCTCTACCACTGAGCTAAATCCCCAACCCCATAAATAATAACTTTTAAGTTAACCAGATTTTTTTTTTTTTTAGGTTGAAGGGTATAGATTAAATTGTCCATCAAGAAAAGCCTTGAGAGGGTAGATAGTTGATAGAGCTTTCTTTTCCTTTTTATCTTTTTGTTGTTGTTTTTTGGGTTGTTTGTTTGTTTGTTTTCAGAGATAGAGTTTCTCTGTGTAGCCCCGGCTGTCCTGCAACTGACTCTGTAGATCAGGCTGGCCTCGAAACTCACTGAGATCCGCCTCATCTTTGAATTTTTTATCTCTTTTTAACAGTGGTGAGTTTAGGGCTGGTGAAATGGTTCAGCAGGTAAAGGTACTTGCCAGCAAACCTGAGGACCTGAGCTGAATCCCCAGGGTCCACATGGGGAGAAACTTGACTCAATAGTTTCCCTCTGACTTCCACATGCATACCATGGCATGCCCCGCCCCCCACATTCAAAAATGAGTATCTTTTAAAAATTAAGTTCTGAGTCAAATCTTTGAAAAACAGCATTCTCCTGGTCCCACCCTATTCTCCAAAGGCAACCACTTGATTTTGTTAGATTTATTATTTTATGTGTTTCAATGTTTTACCTGCATGTGTGTGTGTTCTATGTGTGTGTCTGTTGCCCTTAGAGGCCAGAAGAGGGCATCAGATCCTATGGAACTAGAGTTACAGTTATGAGCCATCATGTGAGTGCTGGGAATTGAACCCAGGTCTTCTGTAAGAGCAAAAAAGCGCTTAGCCAGCTCTATAGCCCAAAGCAACCTCTTTCCAATATAAAATATACTTTTAACATATCTCTGATTTTGTTGTTTTGCTTTTCGAGACAGGGTTTCTCTGTGTAGCCCTGGCTGTCCTGGAACTCACTCTGTAGACCAGGCTGGCCTCCAACTCACAGAGACCCGCCTACCTCTGTCTCCCGAGTGCTGGGATTAAAGGCGTGCGCCACCCCGCATGTCAAATCTCTGATTTTTAAATAACACACAATTGTGTTTTTCTTTTCTCCTGTCCTTCTGTGAGCCAGTCACCGTGGAGTACCGATGGGCTTTGAACTATGCTCTGTAGCTTTGGAATGGACTCTTCCTGCCTCAGCCCTCTTGTTTTTCCTTCAGGCAATGATGATAATCAGCTCTTTTTCTGTTCCTTCCATGTCTGTTTCTCCCCACGTCTGAATATGGTTGTGTAGTTACTTCTTCGCGAATACTAACAGAGCTCAGCCCTGTGGTGAGTGGTGGTTTCCTGAATTCCTTCTTTTCCCTGGAATGGTTTACCTGGTTTACTTGACTGCTTATGTCCTCAATGATCTGCTTGACCTCTAAAGTCCCTTTTCGAGATCTGTACAGTATGTCATTAATTTTAGACTCCTGAGGAGTCTGCTGGAGCCTTCCTTACATACACGGAGAATTCCCTTTGCCTCTTGTTTTCCTGTAATTTTTTTTAAATCTTTTTTTCTTAGCTTATTTCAGGAGATATATTTTCAGTAGTTTCCTGGGAAAGGGTACATGGAAAATGTTTGATTTTAGACCTCGCATAATTTAAAATGTCAGTTCTACCACACATTAGACTGAGTTTATTAGGTGAATATAAATAGTAGGAAATGATTATTTTAAGAACTATAGCCTGGTGGAGGTGGCGCACACCTTTAGTCCTGGCACCAGGAGGCAGAGGCAGGCAGAGCTCTGAGTTTGAGGCCAGCCTAGTCTACCGAGTAAGTTCCAGGATAGTTAGGGCTACACAGAAAAACCCTGTCTTGAAAAACATACAGACAAAAAAGAACTATAAATTGTTCTGTTGTCTCAGTTTCCAGAGTTTAGTTTCTAGAATTGCTTTTGAGAAGTGCATACTCATACCACTGTGGCCAGACTCGTTTTCGGAGAGAGGGCAGCTTTGAATGTAGCCTAGGCTAACTTCAAACTCAGTATGTGGCCAGTGATAGCCTTGAACTTACAATTTTCCCACCTCTACGTCTCAAGTGCTAGGGCTATAGGTTTATGTGACTATTCCTGTGTTTTGTTTTTAGCACAGTGCTGAGGAACAACCCCAGTGCCTCATGCATTCAAGTCAAGCATTCTACCAGTTGAGCTACACCCTCAGCCCAACGAGAGCCAGTTTTTATTTCCAGATGCACGTAAGATTTTTGTTTTGTTTTGTTTGGGACAGGGTTTCACTGTGTAGCTTTGAAGTCTGTCCTGGATCTCGCTCTGTAGACCAGGCTGGCCTCGAACTCACAGAGCTCCGTCTGCCGCCCAAGTGCTGGGATTAAAGGTGTGCGCCACCACCGCCTGGCAAAGCTTGTAAGATTTTTCAAGATTCTTTCTGTTAATAAAATTTAGCAGTGTAGCTTTGGTGTAGGGATATCTTTACTCATTGGGGGTGGGGGGCATACTCATTTTAGAAATCCACACTTTTTTATCATGTAACATTTTTTTTGTTTGCTTTTATTTGGCTTGTTAAGTTCAATCTACTACCCTACCTCACCCCCCCCCCTTTTTTTTTAATGGGACAAGGTAGGTAGCCCTGCTGTCCTGGAACTCTCTGTAGACCAGGCTGGCCACCACTCACATAGATCCACCTGCCTCTGCCTTCTGAGTGCGGGGATTTGGGGTGTGTGCCACCATACCCAGCTTGCACAACTTCTTCCTAATATTTTCCCTTATAAGATTCTCTTTATGTAGTTATAACACATTACATATCAGGAGCTATTAATAATTTTTTCTTCTTCCTGAATTACAGCCATCCTCCAAAATTGCCTTTTTTAAAGTTTTCATTTTTAGCATAAAAGTATTTTTGTTGTTTTGTTTCTGTGATTCTTCATGTTGGGGGAAGGGAGGGGTTCTCTCCTTCCACCAAGAAGGTTCCAAGGATTGAACTCAGGTTTTCAGCCGTTTCCCTAATTCCCACCTCCCCAGCTTTCTCCTTGAAATTGTTTATTTTCCCTGCACCTTCTTTCTGCTTTCCTTAAATGTCTGCAGAAGAACAGCTTATAACCACATGGTGGTGTTCCTTCCCATTCAGTGGCCCAGGCAGTAGGGACTACAGACCAGTCCACAGTGGCTGGCTAGCAGTCCAGTTGGGGACAGCGGGGCAGCCTCGTGCACCTTGGGACCAGACTAAGCATCAGTGACCTCACAAGCTCGTATAGTCCGGTCTCCCTGAGCTTCCTCCTTGGTCGCAGCTTTCCCATGGGTGTTCCTGGGCCACCACCCACTGCATCAGACCCACTGCATCATCAGACTCACTGCATCATCAGACTCACTGCATCAGACCCACTGATGGATGAAGCTTGTTTGGATGGGATGGCAAAGTCCACATATCTCAGAGGGGAATCCGTGTTATACAGAGCAGCAGTAGGGATCCTCTGTGATGGGCTGGTGGTCAGCTTTGTTTTCAGTCACTAGCCAGAGGATATGGCTCCCAGCATGCTGCCTGGATCTGGAATGAAGCACCTAGTAACTGGAGCAACAAACTTGAGCACAGCCCACTGGCCAGTGTCCATTAGACACGATGCTGACATCAACAGGTTTTTGGTTTTTGGTTGTTTTTTTTTTACTTTTTTTTTGCGGGGGGGGGGGGCATTCCAGACAGGGTTTTTTCTGTGTAGCCCTGGCTGTCCTGGATCTCACTCTGTAGACCAGGCTGGCCTCGAACTCACAGAGATCCACCTTCCTCTACCTCCGCATGCTGAGATTAAAGGTGTACGCCACCCTGTTGGGCTTCAATGAGGTTTTTGATAGCAGCAATGGTGCAAGCTGTCAGAAGCAGCTTTTCCCAGGTCTGTGGTGATGCATTATTATGAAGATATTTCTTAAACTCTAAGACTGGAACTTTTGATGACCCTCACAGCCAGATTTCATATACCTCAAGTTTACTTAAAACTGCTATTCTACTGTATACTCAACCGATTTGTTTAATCTTCCATTAAGAGAATGATGCAACAACCAACCTTACTTGCCGTGGGTTTCCATGTAATCAGCTTTTACAACCTAAGCAAATGCATAGCTTTTGTAACTTTAAGTTAGGTACTCTTCCATGCCCCTGGCCCACACAGTAATGCGTGTGTGTTTGTATGTGTGTTACGACCATCATTTGCTGGAAATAGCAAATAGGCTGAATGTAGTTTTATAAAATGAATATCTACCGTAGGTGCTGGAAGCAGCATTGAGATAACTGTGTGTGTTATCTGGGTTAGCTGGGGTCCCCTGGGAGTCAGTGATTTCATCCCTTGTTACTCTGTTTCTCTAAAGTATCTTTCATTCCTTCCCTCTGTGACGCTTTCCGCTTTCCGTGTTGTTCAATGAGAGAGAACAAAGCCTTTGTTATACACGCACCAGGGAAAGGCAGAGTCACAAGACAATATTCAGGCAGGCACAAATTCAGATTCATGCACAGACAGAGTAACAAGACAGGGAGAGCGAAGCAGAGAATTCAGATCTGGCTTGCTCTTGGTTAGATGACACCGGAAGTGCCTTAATAGCTGTCTTTAATATGACACCAACACGTGGTTAGTGGCTCTGAGTGTTGGAGAATATTATTTTAAGGTAGGTTACTTTTGTTTATCTCTGTGAAGCTGTGGTACTGTGCCCGTCTAAAACACCTGATGGTCTAATAAAGAGCTGAATGGTCAATAGTGAGTCAGGAGAGAGAAATAGGTGGGGCTGGCAGGCAGAGAGGAGAAATAGAAGAAATCTGGGAGAGAGAGAGAAAAAAAAACTAGCCAGAGAAGGAGGAGGACCCAGGGGCCAGCCACACAGCCACACAGCTACACAGCAATCCACGGAGTAAGAGTAAGATTTACAGAAGTAAGAGAATGGGAAAAGCCCAGAGGCAAAAGGGTGATGGGATAACTTAAGATAAGAAAAGCTGGCAAGAAACAAGCCAAGCTAAGGCCGGGCATTCATAATTAAGAGTGAGCCTCAGGCTGGGGGGTGGTTTAATCCCAGCACTCGGGAGGCAGAGGCAGGCGGATCTCTGTGAGTTCGAGGCCAGTCTGGTCTCCAAAGCAAGTTCCAGGAAAGGTGCAAAGCTATACAGAGAAACCCTGTCTTGAAAAACCAAAAAAAAAAAAAAAAAAAAGAGTAAGCCTCTGTGTGATTTATTTGGGAACTGGGTGGCACCCCCCCCCAAAAAAAGCAAAAAAACTTTTTGGAGCCACATGGGGTGCCACAATGTTTTACTTTTTTGGGGAGCCCGCTGGGTGGCCAGCTCCTGAAGACCTCCTCCTTCTCTGGCTACTTCTTTTCTCTTCCCAGATTTCTCCCTCTATATATCCTCTCTGCCTGCCAGTCCTGCCTGTCCTTTCTCCTGCCTCGCTATTGGCCATTCAGCTCTTTATTAGACCATCAAGTGTTTTAGACAGGCAAAGTAACACAGCTTCACAGAGTTAAACAAATGCAATATAAACAAGAGTAACACACCTTAAAATAATATTCCCCAACATCTGAGTTTGTTATTGATGTGTTCAAACTGACTGCACAGGTCCTCTTCAAATTTATGAGATAGATGCCATCATGTATCCTTTTGTAGATGTACTGTTTCATCTGAAGTAAAGATTGGTGCCACGTAAGTGGGTTCCTCTTGCAAGGAATTTGAGGACCTCCTCCTCCATTTGCAGGATATCAAGGGCTCCAGACATCATATGTAGGTTTCCATTTAAGATACATGAATCAAGAACAAAGCTCATGCACCTCCCTGTTCTCTTTCAAACTCATGGCCTTTTGTTTTCATCGGTTCCTATTGCATGCATATATGTATTTGTATATACAAATATATTCCTCACTATAACGTATCGAATCCATATAACGTTACTTGTATGTATGCTTTTGGGGCTGGCCATGTGACACTGGACAGGCAACTGGTGTATCTTCCTTAGAGAGGGATCACCTCTCCCACTCCCAGCTTTCCTCTGTTAGCTGTGATTCTTTGTGGGCTGAGGCCTCGGGGGCTTTTCCCTGAACAGTTTGGTACCATATGCAGTTTTAAGAAGTAATAGAGATAGCTCAGTGGTTAATCACAAGTATTGATCTTGTGTGGGATCTGGGTTCAAATCCCAGAACCCACGCCAGGCTAATCACAATCACAATCACTCCAGTTCCAGAGCATCCATGTACCCTGAGGGCACCTAATGTTGTGTATATCACACACACAGAGTGACTAGAAAACAATGCCAGGCTGGAGAGATGGCTATGTGGTTAAGAGTGCATACTGTTCTTGTAGAAGACCTGAGTTTGGTTCTCAGCACTCACAATCAGGTAGCTCACAACTTCCTGTAACTCTAGGTCCACAGGACCCAACACCTATTCTGGACACCAAGAACACTGTGTTCATGTGCACACTCCCCCCACCCCCCCCACACATATACACATAAAAACATAAAATCTTTTCCTGGGCAGTGGTGGTGCACACCTTCAATCCCAGCACTCGGAAGGCAGAGGCAGGTGCATCTCTGAGTTCGAGGCCAGCCTGGTCTACAGCATGAGTTCCACGACAGCCAGGGCTACACAGAGAGAAACCTTGTCTTCAAAGGAACAAACAAAAACAACAAAAATCTCTTTAATGAAAGACTACTTTCAGGGATCATTTCTATAGTTCATTACAAGAGAAGTTTCTCTGTGTAGAGCACCCGAAACCACGAGGAGGAGACGGGCATTCTCCCCTGAGTGTGAAGGCGGCTCTTAGTGTTGCTTTCTGCAATAGCTACCTACCTCTGGGAGAGTGAGAGGGGGAGAAAAATAAATTTAAAAAATCTCTTTAATGATGCAGAGATTTCATGTAGCCCTGGTGGCAACAGGGGACGTTGCTGGGTGTGGCTTGGAACTCACTGTAGAGTAGGCTGGCCTCAGTAGTGACCCTCCTTCCTCCAGGGTGTTAGGACTGAAGATAGGTACCATTCACTATTCCTGGCCATATTTTGCCCATTTTCTAACTGATTTATTAATACACTTTAAGAGTAGTTTCCATTTTTAGAAAATCTGTGATAATACAGAGTTCCAATATACACCTCACCCAATTCCACTGTATTAACACCTTTACTGAACATTTGCCTAAGGGCCATCCTTGGTTTTTACCTGATAATCTTTTTTTTTTAAGTTTCAAGATTCCATGCAGTGTATCATATTCCACTTACCCATCATGTCTCCTTAGGTTATCTTACTAAGTTCTCTGGCTCCCTTTGTTTTTGACCACCCTGACAGTTGGAGAACTACTGTCACGTATTCTGTAGATTGGCTTTCCATTAGTATTTGGTATGTTTCTCCTAATTACACTGGGGTATGAGTTTTGGGGAGAAAAGGCACAGAGGTGGCTTACCCTTCTCGTCTGTCTGTTTGTCTATCCATCCATCCATCTATGTATTTATACTATATCTAATATATTAAATATATATTATATATATAGTAAGTAGTATATATACTATCAACATGTAGATATTGTCCACCTTAATTACTGGCTAGAATAATATCTATCATATTTCTTCCCTGTAAAGGTATCCTTTTAAAAATTTTTCTTCATCTTGTAAATGCACTCAACTTACTTTATAAACCCATCCTAAGTTGAAAATTTCATAAGTCAAGATGTACTGAGGGCCAGTGAGATGGCTCAGTGGGTTAAAGGGGGGATTGCTGCTAAGCCTGACACCCGAGTTCAATTCTCAGCATCCACATGAAGGTGTGTCTTGTTTCTTTTCTATTGCTGTGATAAGACACCATGACCAAGGCAACTTATAGAAGAAAGAGTTTATTGGGGCTTACAGTGTCAGAGGGACAGTCCATGACCTTCTTGGCAGGGAGAAAGGCCTAAGGCAGGCAGGCAGGCACGGCACTAGAGCGGTATGAGAGCTTACATCTTGACCTGTAAGTACAAGGAGAGAGCTAACTGGGAATGGCCTGGCGTTTGAAACCTCAAAGCCTGCCTCCAGTGACACACCTCCTCCCACAAGGCCACGCCTCTTAATTCTTCCCAAATAGTTCCAACCAGTGGGGACCAGGAAGTCAAGGGTACGAGCCTGTGGGGCCAATCTCATTCAAACCACCACGGTGGGAAGAGAGCACTGCCTCTTACAAGTTGACCTTTAACCTTTACATATGCACTGTGTTACGCATATCTGCACACAAAAAACAAACGTTTAAAATACCGAATTGAATGAAATATGGTTTACCCTGGAAAGAAAGGGGAATGAAATTTGATACCTAGCGGTTATTCCAACATTGGATATACATCTTTTTAGGCACCTTACGAGACACTGGCATTTTGTGGTAGATCATGGGTCAGCAACTACCTGAGACCAAACTTAACTCCCCACCTCTGGTAGTTTCTGTATTGTCTCCGCTGCTCTTGTGTTGGCAGCAGGGCAGTGATTAGCTGCACTCGAGACCTTGTGGTCACAAGACTCTAAATACTTACCTGATTTCTGCGCTAGAATACTGAAAGGTAAAAAAGTAGAAGCGTGTCTCACAGTTTACATTTTACACACACACACACACTTAGCGGCTAAGAGTGATGGATTTTAGCGGCGCTCTTATCCTGCAAGGAAAAGTCACGAAACACGACAGAATCCACTAACAAGGGTTTTATTAAGACAAGGAGAAAAGGATAGATGTGATCAGGCCTGTGGAAGGACACATGTGAGAAGAAAGAGCGGACCATGGGGGCGTAGTTGGAATTCCTATCATGGAGCACTTATTTGTTCACAAAAAGGCCTGGGTAGGGTTCAACTCCCATAATCCACACCAGGTGGTTACAGTGACCTGTAACTCCAACTCTCTGACCTTTGAGCGTACTCAGATATACACACATACATATAAATAAATATTTAACAAAAAGATTTACACACAACTAAGAAATATTTAACAAAAAGGTTCATACACAACTAAGTAGTAGCCAGAAAAATTAAGTGAGCTTTTATTTATGAGAGCTATTACAAATATTTGCCTGAAACTAGATACCTTCTTGGCCTCTGGGGGAACCTAAAATTTATTCTGAGGCAGTGTGTGTTTCTCAAAGTACAGATCCAAACTACTTGCATCTAAATCATATGGAGCACTTATTTAAAATGCAGATTCTAAATACACATACACATCAGATTCTTGGATACTGCCAAAGACCCCCAGAACGATTATATATACCTGGATATTTGATTATTACCAATGTATGTCATGCCTGCATCTTTTATGGCATTCACTAAGATAAAGCCATCTACTTACCTGTTTCTCTTCCGATAGGACTATGAACTTCAAGGTGGACATTGTACTAACTACTTTCGTGTTCCAAGTTCAGAGTGGGCACATGGACTGACTGGAGTTCACAAAGGGGGACACCCCTGGACCCTTGAGATTTGGGAGAGGCTTCCAAGAGTAACAAAAGCAAAACTATTTTCATGGAACCACGAGAATCACATTTAAGGTGTGGTCATCTTTGGCTACATAGTGAGCTTGAGGCCAGTATGGGGTACCTAAGATCCTCTCTCAATAGAAAACAATGAACTATTTTAAAACTCAAGCAATAACAAAGAAAACTCACAAATAAATCCAAGACATGCTGGATGGATTTTAATGGTATCAGGATATGAGAAATTTATCAACTCGCTATTGATAAGCATCACTTGTGGAGCCGGCTGGGTGTAGAGCTTAGAGGCAGAGCTCGTGCCTAGGATACCCAAGGCTCCGAAATTGAGTTCTGACACCGCAAAATAAAAAATAAGATCCAGGGCTTGGAGACCTAGCTCAGCAGTTAAGAGCAACTGTTGCTCTTGCAGAGAGAGCACCAGGGTTTGGCTACCAGCACCAAAGTTTACAATCACCTGTAACTCCAGTTCCAGGGGATCTGATGCCTCCTGATCTCCACAGGCATGAGGCACACACATACATGTAGACAAAACACTCAAACACACAAAGTAAAATAACCTAAAAAAGATTAAATGCCACTGTTAATCTCTCTCTCTCTCTCTCTCTCTCTCTCTCTCTCTCTCTCTCTCTCACACACACACACACACACACACACACACACACACACACAAATATATGAATATAATGATTTTTAAAGGTTGGAAACCAGTATGGGGCTACATGTAGCAAGACCATCTCAAACAAAGCAAAGCAAAAAACACAGAAAAAGGCATGTTAAGTAAACACGTGGAGCTCAGTCGTGGTGCCTACCTTTAATCCCAGCACTCAGGGGCTAGAGGCAGGCGGATCTCAGAGTACAAGGCCAGCCTGGTCTACAGAGTGAGTTCCAGGACAGCCACACAGAGAAACCCTGTCTCTGGGGTTGGGGATTTAGCTCAGTGGTAGAGCGCTTGCCTAGCAGGCGCAAGGCCCTGGGTTCAGACCTCAGTTCAGGAAAGAACAAACAAACAAACAAACAAAAAAAAAAACCCTGTCTCGAAAAAACCAAAAACCAACCAATCAACCAAGAAAAACCAATAAAAAAGTAAACGTGTGGATATTTGTGTGTAGCTGTTGATTTGTGGGCAATTAATATGTGATTTAAAAAAAAAAAGTCCACACTTTCAGTTCCTTTTCGGTTTCTAAAAATGCTTCTAACCCTTGCCTTATAATCAAGTCAGAGCATCTTGTTTTTCCTTCCTGTGGCCCCCGCCAGCCAGGCGCTTCACCAACCAGCCACAGCTCCATGCCCCGCCAGTCTCTGGAGAGCTGGGAATACAGGCCGGAGCCACTGCCTCCGCCAGGTGACATCATCTAGGACCCAAACACCTTAGCTGCTATTGCAGCTGCCACATCCCGTCAGAATCACCTC
>CABHPR010126912.1:0-44645 GCA_902168415.1 Peromyscus melanophrys | reverse complement strand
ACACACACACACACACACACACACACACACACACGGTCATGCTATGTGGCCCAGGACAGCTTTAAACTCACCATGGGTCCCAGGCTGGCCTTGAACTCTCAGTGATCCTCCTGTCTCAGTAACCTGAGTGCTGGGTTGATATACCTAGCTCAACAAAGCTGTTTTAAATGATTGTGGTGGGGAATGTGTGTTAAATTATTCTATAAATAACCCTAAATTACTTGACTGATGGCTGGATGTACCATGACCCAAGATGATTTCCTGGGCCTCACTGCCACCCAAATGGCCACTACAATACATGTGGCCTCTTTCTCCAACCCCACTGCATGGCAGCCTGTTAATGGAGCAGACTTCAAAAGCCACCGTGCCCTGTGCCTTCTCTTACAGCCTAACCCCACCAGGCTCCTCCATGCATAATTCAGCCAGCACAACCTGCATGCCCCAGCCTTTCACTCTGTCCCATCTCTGTCTCTGGGAATTTTCAGGGTACTCTGATATAGATCAAGGCTCTGGGACAAGGTAGTCCATGGGGGCACAGGACACAGAGCCATGTCTTACTGTCCCCTTCTCACTGGCCTGAGAGCCACTTCATCTTGTACATTTCTGAGTCGAACCATTCTTTGTCAGGTGTTTATTCTCTCTCTTGTCTTTTCTTCTGTGAGAAAAGGGGGCCTACGTGCTCTTCACAACACCCTCTGTCATAACACAGTGGCAGCAGCACGCAGTTACTTGTGAAATCAGTTTACATACAAATTGGAAAGTGCACTACAAAAATATGGGATTATTACCAACTAGCACTTCATTGTTTCAAAAGTACAGTGCATATCCTCAATTAGAGAGTATGCCTTGGAGACAGACAGTGTCCTAGACCCTAGGGACAGGTGGCAAAAAAGACAAAAACTTCTGATTTCCCAAGCACATTCCACTAAAAGGCAAAAGAACAAGGTGAGTACCTGTCCCTAACTACTGCCCATCTACCCATGCCAGACACTGTGTTTGGAGGGTACAAGGATAAGCAGCTTTCTATGTTCTTAACAGATCACAGTCTACTGGGGTAAGAATGCTGACTTCAGCCTGTCCTGCAGTTTAGAATTCCTGCCCCCATGCCATGATAAGTACTAACCTCCTTCCCCTCACCCTAGCAAAACAAACTGAAATATTCAAAGTCTCTGCTATGTGTGAGCAACCAATGTGCAATGTAGTCCTCCTGACCCTTTATCTGCTCTGTAAAATGAAGAAACTGAGAGAAATGTCACTAGAAGTCACGGAGGCGACTGGGGTCTACCATTAGAGTATACAGAGAATGGAGTCACAGCAGCGTCTCACTACTTTCCTCTCCCCTCCACGTCGCCATCACCTGTGGAAACCTTCCTGGTAGGATTCCAGTTCTACTCTGGCATCCCAGCACTCTCACTGCTGCAGGAGGTTTGAACAAGTAACCCTAGCTCAAAACAGCGCTGACTTCACTCCACTGCACCAAGTGCGTACGGAGCCTTCGCGCCCGACGTGGTAAGTCCTATTGCTGCTCAGTTCTCTTTGGCTGTGCACCGCTGTTCACTGCACCTTGGCCCAGATGTCCCTCTGCCTGCAGAGGTCTGTCTCTAGGGAGTCCGATGGCTCACTCCTTCACCTCAGGCCTCTGCTCAAGCTCACCTTCAAATGGACCCACCAACCTCTTCCCAAAGTCATCTCCTTCCCTCCTGCTTCTCTTTAACTTAGAACTGGGCACCCCACACACCAAACTATTTCTTTCCCTCCCTCGGTCCCTCAGTCCCTCGGTCCCTCCCTCCCTCCTTCCCTTCCTTCATAAGGAAGTTGGTCTGTCTTGATTGAAAAGAAGCTCAATGACTGCAGGGAATCTTGCCTGGTCAGTGATGTACTATAAATTAGAAGACCTGTCTGGAGTGCTCACTAGATAGTTGTTAAGTAAGCTGTTGCTTCATATGTTAGTAAAATATTTCAATTCAGACTGTTACCTTTTAGAACTTTTCTTCAAAATAGGAACAATTTGCAAAAGACATGAAACAATATGAGCAGAAGCACAGGGCCTCAGCGCCTTGCCTGGGTGCATGTGGCCTGTGCTCTGCATTAGACTCAGCAGAGCTGAGGGCTAGACTGCATTACCACTTCACATTCATGGAAGGCCTTTTCTCTAAAACAAATTATAAATGGGTAGATTATGATTGATGAAGCCAGCATTAGGGTAATACTATCAGAAAGACTTTCTATTTCTGTCCTTTGTCAAAAGGTCAGATGCTAACCATGTTAGAACTGAACACAAGGCTTTATCAATGCTTCATAAGGAAGTTGGCTGTGATCAGCTTAGCTCTGTGTAGATAAATTAAGCCAGTGCTTGCTTGCTGTGCAAACAAAGCATGTAGAATTTACTGAGATGTCTACCAAAATTAATGACATTACGTTCCATTTTTTTTTCTAATGAGACTAAATTCAAATTATACAACTCCTCAGTGAAACAATTTTTGTCACTACATTCACATCTTGGTCACTGCATTCACAACAAACAAGCAGCAATAGGTGTTAGTGTCACAACAAGAGCAACAACACTAAGTGTAACAACAGATTAAGACTGCATCTGGACAAGCCAAAATACTAGGGGAGGGCTTTGGTCGAAGAATATTATAGACAGGTATGAGCTCTATGAGTTTGTACGATCACCACACACTAATTCTAAAGCTTTGGTTTTCAAATCTAGAAAACGATCTGCAGACAAGCAAAGGCTGCTGCCCACATATCAGACACCTGTTCAGCTGCCACAAGCTACGGTAAAGCCCACACTTAAAAAACCACTGATGCTTTCCCTTTCATACAATCATTTTTCTCTTCTTTGCCTTGAATTTCTTAATGACAGCTTGAAAGGAGGAGGGGGGAATGTTCCCGGATACAGAATACTAATCCACACAAAGAGATGAAGGACTTTTACCACAGCGAATGTCATTTCTCTGGGATATATGACATTCTCATTTTGTGCATTAGGCTCAGTAACAAAGAACTCTTGTGAATAACTGGAGATAATCCTAGTCTATATTAAAATACAGCAGAGCACATTATACTCCCCTCCAAACCTATTTCAGAGTAACTAAAACCTATAGGAACTACCCAATAAGTACACAGAAACTTCAACAAAACACTGAATAAATGGTAGTTGTCATCACAGAATTTAGGGAAGACACAAATGCTCCTACATCTCACTTTATTGGTATACAGGCTTTCTATATTATAGAAGCACACACCAAATAAATGTACCTCTGGCAAAACTTAGAAATATGTAGCAAGCTTGTGATATTTAGTACTAACTCATTGTTTGCTATGTTTCTACAGATTAGTATGATCACCCCATATCAGCAGGTGAGGAACCTGGCCAGAACAGAGGATCTGTGCTGTGGAAGTAGACTTCAAGATGGTGAAATGCAAGAAAGTGACCCTGAGAGTGGCAGTTGCGGATACAGCCACACTTGGTGACATGTCCCTTTATAGCTCAGGAATTTCCAGAAGCAGTACTAACCCAGAAGCAAAAATGGCTGCCACAGACATGCCACAGACCTATGACCCAGCTGATGTATAAGAGAGCTCTTTCTGTAAGCCTCCCAGGGTTGCTTCAAGGAAGTCCCAGATGGAAGATTTCTGAAGCCATCCACTGTATGCTGGATCTTTATGCAAATCTTCTACTTATTCTGACATGGCTCCTGGGGCAACGGAAGATTTCAAAATATCCAGCATACAGCAAAAGATTACTTTCCAAGTCTTCATAGACTCATTAGTAAGATAAGAAAAAAAATGGTTTAGAATTGAGGGGGAAACCTAGGCAGGAGATGTCTCTGTTGGTAAAGTGTTTGCCTCAATTAGATCTTCGGGATTCCAAGTGAAAAAAGCCAGTACCACAGTCAGGCTGTTGATGGCTCCATGCCCACAAATAGCCACAGATTCAAAAGAAAGAAGGGTTATGTCACTGACACTAGGTGAGTGGAGCATGCGTTATGGTAGACACAGCATTATACTAATTTGGGTTGGTTTTTATCAATCTATAAAGCTTACTGACTTCCAATTGTGGGAAAAGGTTTAAAGACTATTCTCATGGGGAGGTAAAGAAGGGATCCAAGTGGCAATACATCTTAGGAAAATAACCATAACAATCTCTCAAATAATCCCATTTACAGAAAATCTAGAAATGTTCTTGTATGGCAAGCTCACTGGGTTGGATGCATTGCCCTCTAACACACTAAATGACTCACTGCACATTTTTCTGCAGATTCAATTAAGAATGCATCACCTTGCTTGATTAGTTTCTACAAATAGTAATGACCTGGTGGTTTCTTGTCCAGATAATTATTAGCTTTCACTACACCCCAAATCCTTAGGCAGATATTGCATATCTTGGGAATTTGCCTTCAAAAGCAGGACCCATCTTTCTATTCATTAGGCATATTTGAAATAAGAGTACTAATTTGGGGAACATATAAGATACTCCAATAAAGAATACCAAAGTTGTATTTATAAGTCACTATTCACTGTCTTACTAAAATATATAAAAATTTAGCATCTAATAAACACATAAAGAGGTATTCAATATCATTTATTGGAGAACGATAAGTTAAAATTGTAAATTGTAAAAGTATATCACTTCATGTCCAGTAGAATGGCTATAATTAAAAACAAAACCGGGAGATATAAGTGGGTAAAGGAGATCAGTGTGGACAGAAGATGACACAGTCACTACAGAAGACACTTTGATAGTTTGCCAAAATGTTAAATACAATTTACTGCGTGAGCAAGCTCATTTCTAGATATGTACTCTAAAGAAATAAAAGTCCATCCTTTTCAGGAAACTTGTATGATAGAAAAGTGATGTTATGTCAAAGTTCATAGCAGCTTACTTGATACAGCCAAGATCTGGAAATAACTCCAGCATTCATTAGCTGCTGCATGAATTAATAATATTGACTGACATTACTTGTAATATGATATTAATGTAAACACACACACACACACACACACACAGAGCACAGTGAGGATACAAGCAAGAAGGCTCTCAAGAATTGTGTTAAAAAGCCAAATGCAAAGAAGACAGTCCTGTGTAGGTGAGTAAGAGAGGATCTGGAGTGATGTGATACTTTTAAAGGCATAAATATCCAGAAGGCTCAGGAGGAAGATGCTGTCTGTGTAGTTTTTTTTGTTTTGTTTTGTTTTGTTTTGTTTTTGGAGGGGACAGGAGAATATTTTGTCCTCACTATTTAAGAAATAATTTTTAGGGGCTGGAGAGATGGCTCAGAGGTTAAGAGCAGTGACTGTTCTTCCAGAGGTCCTGAGTTCAATCCCCAGCAACCACATGGTGGCTCACAACCATCTGTAGTGAAATCTGGTGCCCTCTTCTGGCCTGTAGGCATACATGCAGAACACTGTATACATAATAAATAAATAAATCTTTAAAAAAAGAAAGAATTTTTAATTATTGTTTTATTATTTTTATTTTTGACTATCTGCTTTAAATTTCAGGCCCCAGTCTTTCATTAGATTGTTTTTTACACTTATTTATTTACACATATGTATGTGTGTGCACACATGTGCACATGCTATGCCAAGTGTGGGGATAGGCAGAGGACAACCTGTGGGGGTTGGTTGTCTCCTTTCATTTGTGGGACCTGAAGAGCAAACTCAGGTTGTCTGGTGTGTACAGCGTTTCATCTGCTGAGCCCTATGTTTGTTTTAAAGCCTTTCCCAGTCTGAACTATTCTTAATTTTCTCAACACTACTCAAAACAAAGAAGCACTAGTGATGTCCTGGCTGTCAGTGTTTCCATTCTGGACTGTACTTTTGTATCATATGTGGGCATCTTTGCTTAACCTACATCCACAAAGATTGCTTCTTACATGTCTTCTAGACACTTTACAGTTGTGGGCTTTGTATTCTGGTCTATAATCCATCTGGGCTCATAATCTATATAGGTCCCTGGTTGCTTTGCGTACAACAATCTTAACATTGCTAGCACGCACTTCTCCAGCACTATTTGTTACAAGGCACGTTTTCTGTAAGTCCGGTTTCACAATATCTCCATATCCAAACACACCAGTGAACTGGCCAGGATGAGCGTGGGTAGAGAGGACAAGAGGAAGAGACAAGACAGTGAGGACCAGTTTCTACTGTAGATCAGCTGCCCTGGGCCTTGACTGGTCAGCCAGCGCAGACACTCGCATAAGCAGTAGCCCTTCCTCCCACCTGTCGCTATCACTTTGGTTCTCACAGGACAGACAGCGTCTCACACCCAGTACCACTGGCTGTGCTCCTGTGCTCCTGGATCTGAAGAGCATTCTGCACAGGCTCTGCCTGTTTTCTGTAATACCTACTTTACTATAACTGAGTAGTTCACTGCTCTGTTTCTATCTGGGACTTGTTGCAAGATAATGTAAGATAAAGGCTTGTTGTGATACCTGACCGTACATCAACTTTCTCACTAGTGACTTCTTTCCTTTTTATGAAGTTTGACCAAATCACTGCAATGAAAAAGCAATCTTGGATAGATGACTGTTCTCAAAATGCTAAAGCTAGCTGTCTCCACGCTTTTCACAACCTACTGCAGACAAGGAGCCTCCTGAAGGGATATCAGGTCAACAGGGTGAACAGCACACTAGAGGTCATTTTCCCGGCTTTAAAGTTAAGTTCTTTCTCTTCCTGCCAGAGAACTCTCCCTCTCATTAACCTGTCTTCTCAGCATTTCAATCCTTTTTTTTCTGTTTCACCCTTTAACTAAGAATGCAAACCCCCTTTCTAAAGCACCTTCCTACCTCATGAAATGTGTGGCACTGAGAATGACATGGTACCAGTAGGAAATCAGAAGCAGTGGCCTCCAGTGACAGTTGTGTAGCTTGGTCTTCTCATGGGACTCCTAACAGCAGGAACAGGGGCTGTCTTTGACTTTTTTGCTGGCTTGTGGGAACCTATTCCTCATACTAGATCGCCTTGCTCAGCCTTAATACAAGGGGGGGTGCTTAGTCTTACTGCAACTTGATATGCCATGCTTTGTTGATATCCATGGGAGGCCTGCTCTTTTCTGAAGAGAAATGGAGGAGTAGATGGGGGCAGGGAGGGAAGGTGTGGAAGGGATTAGGAAAGGAGGGTCTTTGGGATGCAAAATAAATAAATAACTTAAAAAACTCATTTGTCACCTTGCCCAGTCCTAATATGGTGCTTCTTAGTATAAGACTATTATATCAGCAACAATTCCTAAAAATGAAGTATATCAAAAGCTGAATATTTCTTTCTTTCTTTTTCTTTTTCTTTTTTTGCTGAATATTTCTTTTCTTTCTTTCTTTCTTTCTTTTTTTTTTTTTTTTTTTTTTTTTTTTTTTTTTTTTTTTGGTTATTCGAGACAGGGTTTCTCTGTGTAGTTTTGCACCTTTCCTGGAACTCACTTGGTAGCCCAGGCTGGCCTCGAACTCACAGAGATCCACCTGGCTCTGCCTCCCGAGTACTGGGATTAAAGGCGTGCGCCACCACCGCCCGGCAAATATTTCTTAAAGACAGAAAATATAGCTGTAAAATAAAAGTTGTTACTGAGAGTGCGATACAAAGCACAGTATGGGAAGGACATACAGAGGTGTGCCTTAGGACTGCACATATCAAATGTCTACAACAGGCAGAGAGGCCAGAAGGCAGAAGACTAGAAACACAGTGGGGGCAGTCAGAAGGTCAGCATGGCCTGGGCATGGCTGGGTGGGATGGGACGTAGAGAAAATAGGATGAAACACCAACAGGTCAGGGGTTCTTTATGGAGTGACACAACATCTCCAAATTGATTGTGGTGAGGGCTGCCCAGCTCTGAGGAGGCCAAACCCACTGAGGTTAAACTGCTCAGTGTGTGAATCATTCAATATGCCAATTTCATATCAATAATACTCTTTCCCAAAGGGATACGTGACTCCTATTGTGCTGTGTGGAAATTATGTGGATTCTGACTCAAATCAACTGCCCAAAAGAGGAAAGCAGATTTATGAGACAGATGACGAGACTTGGGAGTACTCCAAACAGGGCTAGCGATGTGCTTTTGGGGGCCACTGTCTCCACTGTCTTAACAATTCTTAACATTATCAGTACATGACAGCATGATTCATTTCCCACATACCATAACCACACCAAGATGCAAATCTCCTTGACTGTGGTAAAATATATTAAAATTATAAAATCTCCACAGGCAAACATTATTTACAGATGTATTTTAACATCCAGACCTCTGCCACGTGTATTTCAGAAATGCTGGTAGATGGGTGCTTTCTTCCAGGCTAGGTGCATTACAGCATGAGATGTGTTTCACAGCACAAACTTCCCATGCATAAAAACCCTCCGATTGTAGCTTTCTCCTTGAATACTTTTATGAGCGAGAAACGTATGCAGATGCATTGGTTACAATAGACAGAAACAAGGAATGGACATTTATTTTAAGCCATTCAGAATGTGTGACATTAGTCAGCAGACACTTGTCTGCCTCCTCCTGAGGGAACAAACAGAGCTGAAATACCTCCCCATCAATCCTCCTCATAGGAGAAGTCTGCTTACAACAAAGGATGCCATCAGAAGACTACAGCAGGATTCTGTCACTGCTTCTTAGGCTTTAACCATTACAGATGGTAAGGACACTTGGCAACAGGTAAAAACAAGACCACAGAGGATGTGAACTTCTTGACTCCTGTTTTAGCAGAAGCCAGTTTTCTTACCATCCTGTTGATCCGCACAAAGTCTTCAGGCTTCTTGGCCCAGGGGGGAAGGTCCACATCGTTCACCACCACTTCGTCCTCCCTGACACCCAGCTGGTACCCATTACTGTTGACAAACATCTCTGGTAGGTAGTAGAACTCTGGAATTAGTTCCTGTGCAGAAAAGAGATGCAGCTTAGTAGCCAGTTGGTAAAATCAGTTGACGAAACTGATTGACTTTTATCAACTATAAAAGGAAACAAATCCTCGACCTAATTTCAGCCCTTCTAGTCTCCATTTGAAAACAATTAGGGAACCAAGAAGATGAAACATTTCTTTTACATAATTTACTTTATTATCCTTTCTTTACTGTGAATTCTGAGAAACAGGCACACAGAGTCAAGGGAGTGTGTGGCTCAGTAGTAGAGAGCCCTTGTTTAGAATGCTGGAGGCCTTACATTCAATCCTTGGTAAAACAAACAAACAAAAACAGTGATAAATGGGTACGCAAAGTAACAGCAGTTTCCAATGCCAATAGATAAATGTATGAAGCTGTATCAACAGGTCTATGCTGCTTAGGGACCTTTTATGTATATTAACAAACTATCCCAACTAAAATGTAACTGCCAGGATTTGTTAAAAAAAATCACAATATTTGCTACTTTTGATTTTTATTATAGTGGCAATTATAATTCATGGTATTTACAGACATTCATCATTTTACTTTTTAATTACAAAATAATTTTTGTATCCAGTGTTGATGTTACAATCTTGGCACCTGCCAGGCCAGTACTCATCAGAGAGATACCCCAGCTCCAACCAAGTTGTTTTACACCCACCACTGAATACAACAGGACTGATAATTACATTATAATCAAAGAGAGCAGGGAACTTTGGATGGGTCCAGAAACACTTCAATGGGGATGGGACATGATCAAGGCTAAAGCGACCATCAGGGGAAGGGGTGGGAGGCCATCAGAGAGTTTTATTAAAGAGGGGGAAAACGTCAGTATTGGTGGACGGTAGGGGATAGTGGGGACAGACCAAACAGGAGAACCAGAAAAGAGAGGGGGTGGGCACCAGATAATGGAAAATGTTTGGTGAAAGCTGGGTTGTTTGTTAACTGGAAGAGCAATGGCATGATCAAATACAGACAGCTCTGGGTGACAAAGCCAAAGGGAGACTTGGAAAGGAAGGAGAAGATGCAGTGTGCCTGTGAGCAGCAGCAGGAGGGACAAGAGGAGGTCCACAGCAAGGTGCAGAGCATGAGGTGCGGTGAGCAAGGCCACAATGAGACGCTGAGAAAAGGAGAACTCCAGTTACATCCATATATGTGAGATCAATTTCAAAGAAAGACTTAGTGTAGAGGGAAAGAGAGAAGGGGCTGAAAGGAAATCTGTACGGTGAACAAGCATGCTTATTGTCATTCCTGGTAGGGCTTTTATCTAGGCACAGTGGAAAGGACGGTGCCACAAGCTGGCCCTCCCCAATAACAGAGTGATGTAGACAGGCAAGGGCCTGCAGTCCAACAGTCCAGAGGGCTGGGATGGGTGCAAGTCCTGTAAAGCAGTGTTACCAGGGCCTGGAGGACAGTCCTGGGGCAAGGACCTTCCCTTCTCTTCCTCATCTGGCTAAGTATGATGTGCTTGTAAACCAGACGGTTACCTACACTGTTGGGATGAGAGCTATGAGAGTTTGAAGTTTGAAGGAATCACTCACACTTGCAACAGTCCAACAATCACTAGACAGATATGGTTTAAAGTAGGTATCAAGAAATTTCTTTTTCTATTCTTTTTTTTTTTCTTTTCTTTTTAACGATTACCAGCTGCTTTGAGCAACTTATTGGCAAGGCCACAGGAGCCTTAAAACACCAGAGCAATTGTAATGGACTAGTCTGAACAAGAAATTGGGGGCAGTTTGGTGTTTTTGATGGAGAAGGAGGGGAGAGCAAAGCCACAGAGGTCTAGGAGAAACTTTATCTGATGCAGCAGATAAAGTTTGAAGTTTTATGTCTGTTTCACTGCTTTAAAATTTTGTTTCAATTAGCCAATTTTATTGAAAGTTGGTATGATAATGTAGGATACTGGTAGCATCTCAGTATACTTATACTGATATTATTTAAAATATTTATTTTAATAGTAGTATAAAGACTAAGAGAGTATCACCTCCGAGATCTAGTTGGTTTTGTGCAATGACATCTTTATCTCTTGTGCCAGACCAGGAATCAGTGAAACGATGCTTAAAGCTTAAGGCCACTCAGTCTTAAAGCTGAAGACGGCATTTCCAGGTCTTACTGAGTCCTGCCATGATTCTAAGTACTCTACATGTGTTTTCTTAGTGTTGACAGGCCCTTCACAGGATGGACGTCTCACCATCACATTTTGTAGATATGAACATGGATGCAAAGAGAGGTGAGGAATTTGCCAGCCAAGCTGTCCAGGTATGCTACTGCACGGAGCCCAGCTATTCAGGTTGAGCCTGAACTCTAACTGCATATTGTCAAGGAACAGTTTTGAATTGTAAGTTTTGGGGTGCTCTGCTACGGAGAAATTACAGAAACAGACCTTAGAATTAAAGGAGAAGTACTGTACTAGTAAACGCTTAAAATGTGAGGCAATGGCTTTGGGACTAAGAAGCAGACAGGGTTGGGGTGGGGGGTGAAGTGTTACAGTGGGGCTGTCCTAGAGATAACTGTGGAAGTAGGAGATAAGGTCCCTGAGTGATGCAGAGGAGGGACGTTTAACAAGGCTGCATCCTTCAAAGTACCTAAGGATCTTGTGTCCAACGAACTTTTAGGTAGAATGCTTAAAATGACCAGGGGTGTAAGATACCATGAGAAATAAGGAAGACACTTATTTTCAGGTTTGGGGCAGGGTTTTGAGATACACAAAGGTCTAATTTAAGATAGCAAAAGATGGTCAAAATGAGAGGCAGGCTTAAGGTGAGGGTCAGTTTCAGAGTAACGAACAGAATGTAGCCACAGGGTGAAGCTCAAGGCAGGGATTGCAGAAAGCCCTCGTAGGAGTTATGTGAAGTATGCTTAAGGTGGTGTGAGCACATCTGTACAGCTACTGTGAAGTCTAGGGATCTTTTGGGCATAGAAGACAGTGTTCTAAGTCACAGTCTCCTGTCTCAAAAGATTTGAGTGAGATTTTTTTCTAATTCTGAACGATGACTAAACATACAGAGTGGCTGCTGTTAGTCCAACAGGCAAAGGGACCTTGGCCTAACTTCCTACAAGGAGGCAGGCAGAAAAGCATTCAACTTCAAGGAGAGGCAATGCATGAAAAAGAAAAGACCCAGAGGGCAGAGGCAAGGCCCTAGAGGATGAAAGAGTCAAGGGGCACAGGAATGGCGAGCCCCAGACAGACAGCGCCAAGAGGACCCTGCTGGCTTTGGTCTCTTGTCAAAACGAGCTGCTTCGAGCACTTAGCAAACCAACCAAAAGCATGTTTGTAAACTGTGAAGTGTTTCTCAAAAGGAACTCAGTCTGCTCTGCCTCCATGCAGGCATGCTAGACAAGGCTGGCCAAGGCAACTGCTGTTTGGGTTACTGCACGCCCCCCTCCCCTACACACACACTGTTAAACAGCTTCTCTTTAAAGAAAAATCCAAGGAGTTTAAATATTGCTAAATGAAAAACAGTACAGAAAGACATGGAATATTATTAAAGAAATGGCAAAGTGAATATTGTAAAAGGCATTTTGTATCTGCAAATGTGATTTCTAGTTTATTTTAACAGCTATACTAAAACCCTATGGTACAGTTAATAGTAGTATATGCGTTCTGTCAAAAATAAGAAAATATCCTCAAACACAATTTCTAATTTATAAGCTTATGACAAGTTCAAGCTGCTGAGAAATTGAACTGGAAAGTATGTCTTAGGATGATAGAAGACCACTATTAACACTATCATAATTGTGTACCTATTGCATCAAATCTGACATTTCAGTTTAATATATTTTGCTGAGAGCCGCACCACTTTATGGCTTCCTGGTGAAATCAAATCTAACCCAGACGTTTTCACTTTCCTAATATAATTCACTGTGAGGTTTTAAAGCTGCCAGCGCTTTTCTATCCTTTTCCCAAAAGATTGATGCCTGGGCATCTGTTAATTCCACGAGAGCTCATAATGGGTCACTGAGGCAGTGTGAGCACCTCCATTAACTGCATTAATTTACACTATGTCACCTTAATGACACTGTGTCACAGCCACCTTTTCTAACATCTACATAGCTATTCAGAAAGTAACATAACAACTTTAGATGGTATTAAGGAAAATTAGTGTAAGGATATCTCTAAGTGGAATAGCTCTGCTTGCAGGGCATGGCTGAAGGAAAGAAATTTAAATCAAAATACAAAACCCTAGAGCCAAAACTAACTGATTTGACTCCACTCTTGGGGCCTCTTCTCAGAGGTCACTTGGGCAGCTCCCCTTCCTACTCATCTTGTGTTCATTAGCACAGGAAGAAGCTGACATTAATGGAGAGAGACAGAATGAAACCATCCACTGCATTCTCAGTTCCCTTGCAAGGTTGTCTACCTCAGTAGATAGTGCAGAGATAGTTTCTCTCTGGAAACAAAAACACGTTTCCTTGAAAACACATCAACTGCTATATTACACAGTAGAGACCAGAAATAAAAATCCATGCTCCAGAAGTTAGTGGGATTATTATTCCCAGTAACTCACTCTTCCCTGCTAAATCAGTCATTATTTTAAAATGAAAAATACTTTAATAGATGTATTGAACCATGAACTTAAACATTTCAACTCACCATTAATTATTTTTAAAGACCTCATATATTCTAACATTTTGTCATAAGACCCATATTCTGATGCTGTAACAGAAAGCTTCAGAACACACATGAACATATGTGATTGCCCCCCCACACACAAAAACACACACTCACAGGTGTGCACACACATGGAATAGAAACCTGATGGAAACCATATTGTCTGCAGTTTCCTTTTTTCCTTTCTCCTTCCTTCCTTCCTTCCTTCCTTCCTTCCTTCCTTCCTTCCTTCCCTACCTCCCTCTTTCAAGACAGGGTTTCTCTATGTAGCACTGGCTGTCCTGGAACTCACTTTGTAGATCAGGCTGGTCTGGAACTTGGAGATCTGCCTGAACATGTCGTATTATGGTCAATAAGTACAGAAAAGTGCTGTGCATGGCTAAGGAAGGGCAGATGGAGTTCAGAGACAGTACTGTCCACTCCCTGATGCACTTTCCAGAGCAGCCGCAACCACATTACTTCTTACAGCAGGATGACTTGGGGATGGGGAAAGAGCAGCCTAACATATGGCTTTAGGGAGGGAACTGTCATCGCTGGGGATGATGGTTTGATCATATGTTTAAAAAGTAAACATGCAGATGGCACTGAGCCACTGGCCCCATTATTAGGAATCACCCTTTGCAAATACATGCAAGGTACACAGAGCCCCATTCCAGGACACAGAAGTCCATTTCTGTGTGTGTGAACACGCAGTCTTGCTGAAGAAAGAGACCCCAGGATATAATCACACAGTATGCAAGGGCCAAGGGAAAGCGGACAATGTAGTTGGCACAATGTCAAGGTGGAGAAACACATTCCTTATTAGCCAGTTGAGTGTGTGGTGGAGGTATTGGCAGGGGTAGGGGTGGGGGTGGAGCAGTTCAGTATGGCTGCTTGGGGAGGAAAACGAAGAAAATTTCCAGGTTAGGGACAATCACATTGATGGCTTCTTTGATGCCTGACTCCAGGTAGTCAAGTACCACAATTAGCAACAAAATGTGAAAGTTCCTTAATTGGTAACAAGAGGAAGGCTGTAGTGGGATTTAGTGACTGAAATGCAGCTTGCTGAGGTCTCTGGTGGTTGAAGCACTGACCGAGTTCTCAGGAAGGAAAGGAAAGTTAAGTTGAGAAGTGTGATTACATAAATAAATTAGAAATAACTGACCCCACGTGTGTGTGGGCATGTGGGAGTGGACCCCTGAGCTAAGAAAAATGCCAATTCTTTGTTGTTATGATGCTAGGTAACAGTGAGGATGAGTTTCTACTTGAAATAGTTTGATAAACTAAGGCTACAGCTCTGACTTAAGATGGAAATAGTCAATTGTATAAAAGAATATTTAACTTCCTTGCAAACTGTCCACCAGGTGATTTCGCAACATGAGGTTGAGATACTGCTGCCCACGGAGTGCCTTCCAGCTCCCAGTTTTCTTTTGTTCCCCAGGTGCATTAAATAAGAATAGGCCCCTTCCTGATCCCTGGCCACAGTCAGCTGGAACAATGGCTTATGGATATTTTACTTTAATTCCTTAGAGAAGTCAAGACTGGTAGGCAAGTGTGGTCACCACATTTAAGTCAGCAGAGCTGCAGGTTAAACCCTGGCTTTTTCGAAATGTGAATGCATAAATTAAGACGAACTCTCATCAACTTTAATAGTAACAAATAAAACATGGATGTGCTACATTCTGCTTCAACCTTGTGTGATTTGCTTTGAAAAGGAATTGAACACATAGCTTCCATTCCCTCACAAAATTCTCACTTTGCTGACACTGTACTGCTTTGTATGAGTATTTCGCGTGGACATGGGTATGCAAATCAAACAGCTGAGTTTAACTGGCTCCCTTCTGTAGGACTAAGCCCTAAATTCAGTGTCACCTAATAGTTTTGCACTGATAAAGAAAAAAGGTTTAAAATAAGAAACTATCCATGTAATAATTTGATCATGTGATCTTACTATCAGAAAGAGAGAGAAAGGAGCATGTTTTCCTGATGCATCAATCATGGCCATGTAGTCCTTTCTTTTTCTTAAAAAAAAAAAAAAAAAAAAAAAGAGGCACAAATAAACAATTAGCACATCTTTGTATTTACCACTAGTTAAGTTGTACCAACTGTAAAATTGCTCTGCTCTCTTTCTGGGTATTGTGTGTGCTGGTTTAATCTAATATGTATTGTTGCATAGTATCCCCAGGCAGTCAAGTAAAAGGCGAAGGCTGGATAGAAAAGCCTGCATTTTAAATGGCTCTTGTCATTAATGCTTTATTAATTGCCCCAGGCTACACAAACCCAAAGCCGAGCCAGCTATAACACTGTGACACATTAAGGTCAGATCCAATTCCCACCATGTTTTATGCAATGGGCCAAATACTGAGTGAACAGCAGGAAAGGTAAGTTACTGGATTGTTCTTTCCATCTCTTGATTATCCATTTGGGTTAGATAGAGGTTTTTTTAAAAAATGAAAACACCTTAATTGATCAAAACAAAAAAAATCCTGAGATACTTTTTAATGGTTCTTAACTGAAGCTACTTGTTATTAACAAAAAACTCCAGTGCCAGGTATGGAGCACCTCCTTACTTGTCGTTGGTTAGGGAGATCCCAGAATCCCCTAAAACAATGCTTTTGCCATTCCTCTTAGTTGTATACCAGAACTAGATGATAGTGCTTAAGGCACCACACACCTTGATCATATGCTACAGAGAAATCAAGCTGGAGCTGAGCTGGGAGCCTCCTCCGGCTAGTTTTCAAAGTGCTAGAAGGTGCCATATAAGCTGCTGGGGGAGAAATCTGGCTGTGAACCCTACACGTCACAGTGCTAAACTCATCCATAAAGGTCGTGCTCATCTGGGCAGTGGTGGCACAACTGTCAAGTGATCAAGCTACTACACTGCTGGCGTTTAAGGCCTTCTCCACAAGAAGGAATCCATACCTGACATTGCAAACCTTCTCAAAAGCCCACATTGAAGGTGTCACAGGAGCTAGTGAGGAGCTTAACTTTGTTGTTTAACTGTGTGTCAACCCACCTTCTAAATGCATGTTCATACCCAAAGACAATTACCACTCCAGCCTTAATCTGAGAAACCTCTCTTTCCAATAAGCTGCTGGAAGGCAGACTGACTGATGGATGTAAAAGGTGCTGAGAACAAGTGAGGGTTGAGTGCTCAGCCCTAAATAAGACATTTATACCATCCCTTCCAAGGCTGGGGAACACTGGAAGAGGACATAGAAAGATGGTAAGAGCCAGAAGGAAGGAAGAAAGACTGCAAACTCCCACCTTCTAGGCAATACACAGGAATTATAGTCATGAACACTCTGAAACAACCAATGACTATGCCATATCTGCACATGAATGGGCCCATAAACAGTCAGGATGGAGGAGGGTCTCAGGGAGCCCTACCATTCACTGCTGAAACATTTCCTATGGGTTCAAGGAAAGGGAGATCATTTCTTTAAGTTATGCACCCACTGGTGACTGCCCCACTAGGTTCCAATGGGTATTCCCAATATATCAGTCAGACAGATGGCCCTTGTTAAACTACATGAGTCATACAACAACAGACTTTCTTTAAGATTAGATGTAGTATACAATTTTAATATAATGGAGTAAAGCCGTAACATAAAATGTCATATATATCCATTTATACTTAAAAATAAAAATTTCAACAAGTTTTAGATTTCCATGACTATAAATGATAAATAAACTATATACCTTGACATCAGAGGTATCTCTCTGACTAGTTCTCCACGACCTTGCAATGGATGAGAAGGTTCGGTCTGGATGATCAAATTTCCCATCATTTGCATTGAGGAAGAAGGTTGTGAATGGCTCCTGAGCAAAGAAAAGAATCAGTCACTGGATCATACGCAACACAGATAGCTACAGTCATTTCTTTGTAGAAACAAGACAAAACGAAAGAATCCAAAGACACTAGTCTCTGAGGCCCTCCATAGGCAGAAGAAATACAGAGCCCTGGGTAAAAAGCCCACACCAAGGTGTCAGGAGACATGGGTCTGGGCTGATTGTGCCACTGCAGCCCATTGCTCCACAGTCTGGCATGACTTCTGGTCTCATGGGCATGTCTTTTTATCTGCAAAACGATGATGTACCCTATGATCTCTCTATAAATGATTTCCATGGCATTTATAAGGGAGATTTTCTTTTTTTCTAGTAGTTCAGCCTATACACACTAACTGCAAGAAGACAAGCCACTCACTCTGAGTGGGGAATTAGTTTGGTGATGTCCATCTTGGAGTAGCTAAGAAGGGCCACTCAAACACAGGGTCTACACAATGGTCTGGTGCTCTTTAGAAATGCAATTCCTGTTCAGTTGTCTTGATAGCTCCAAGAGCTCTTCAGGAAGTCTCAACTATGCACTGTCTTAGTTCTCACATTCCCTTCTGCTCTGCTGGGGTCTTAGCTGCTGCTTTAGCTTCTGTCCTTTTTCCTTTGCCAGATGCAAACATCCTTTTTCCTCACTAACACTGACCCCTGAAGACTATTCTGGATTCACTGGATTCTGCCTGTATGTTCTGAGCATCTGACATCTCCTTAGACTCTGAACATCGTTCATACAGCTATGACTGCATTCCCCACTATGAAAGCGTCCCTGTCTATCTCACTCCCTATGTCATCTCCTACTTAGCTTAACTCCTAGTGCACAGACTTCTTCACTACTTAATCTGTTGAATAAGGAATGAACTAAAGTGAATGCAATTGAGACCTGACACTTTCAGTACTCTGTGACTGCTGCCTTTGACTAGATCCTGAGCACTATGTCTATCAATCAGGACATCTCCCATAACAGGAGTCCTGGGATAATGCCATCACAACACCCGGGCATTTATCCCATTTTAATGCCTGCTCTGCAGTTTTTAGGTTGAATGGGAGGCACTGCTTTTGACATCACTAAATTTGTCTCCAAAAAAGAGTAAAAAATATTCATTTTCACTAAGGATTCCCTAGTTACCTATAAGTAGAGCAAAATCAAATTTCTTTTGCCATACTTAACCCTTTTCTCTGAAGCTTATGATGGAGAGGATCAATAACAAAAATCATTCCCAACTTTGATGATGTTAAGAATTCTGCAGGGCATTTTCCTAATTATTTGCCTCTTTTCTTTACTATGCAACTTTGTTTGTTTCTTAATGTGTTAGACATTTCACATATCCCTTTACCCTCCTTTCCTTGCCACTGATCTTAGAGGGTGATCACCTGGCAACATCCAGAAATATTTACCTTTTTCAAATCTGAAATTTTAGTGTGAATAGATGTCATCAATTTTCTAAGTTTGTAATATATATCTTAATTTTGAATGACAGAAAAGTGAGATGGAAGAGATAAGATCATGAATGATATAGCAAAAAACAGGGGAATCTATTATTGTTCGGCTGGAAACTCCGCCTTGGCCTCATTCCTCCCTCTCCAAACCCTGCTCCCTCAGAAAGACATCAAAAGTCCAGGCTCCTCCCCCAAAACTTAAGACCTTGCCTGCAGGGTATTTAATCCCGGGTCTCTATACCTGCCATGTGATTTCTCCTCCTCCCTCCCCATGCCTCATCTCTGGGGTGGAGGCAGGGCACTGGAGAGCCAGAGGAGAACATTTGGCCCAAATAAACCTGGTCATTTTAATTTGGCTTGATCTTGCTTACTGCATCTGTGGAGAAATCTACTATTGGGGTACCAAAAAATCAATTATTTTACCTGGAAATCAAATATGCAGCCTGGAAGTCCACTCTGTTAAGATTTTAAGTTATATAAGAGATGAATGGGTGTCACCATAATTAGGAATAAAAACTATCTGAGGTGTCTCTCACTGATTAAACTTGCCTTGTAGACTTTTAATTTACTACTAAAAGTCAGATGGTAAATGTGGTATATATGCTCAGTAAATTAATCAAAATTGGACTGTTAAAAGTGAAAAATAGTAGTGATAAATTGAGCAAAACATGACTTACTAATTTTAAAGTTTGATTGAACTATTTACCTGTCTTGGGCAAGTTCCTTTACATACTGTCCTGGAACTGCCTCTGTTACTTCATCAGTGTAAGCTGACACTGACAATCATCTTTGGGGTAATTACAGGATTAGATAAGATCAGTGAAATAACAAAGAGAAAGCTCAGTGTATCTCACCTACATGAAAGTATAAAACAACAACCAGCTTGGTGCACCCAGACTGCTAGTTCACTAGATCCCTCCAAAGGCGATGGCCACCTTCCCTGCCTTGTAACCTCTACAGACCAGTCGATTCCATGTTAGAAACAACATTCGTCTTTTTTGTTTTCTTCATTCCATTTAAAAACCAAAACTGAACCCCAACCATGTGTAATCAGAGCAAAGGAAAGATGAAGGGACACCAGCCCACTGGAGCATGTGGCTCTGGCAGGCCTTGCCCTTCTCCCCCATTCCCTCTGCCTTGCTAAAAACTGTTAGATTCCATTCCTAAAGCTAGCCACCAAGGTCTGTTTCCTTATTTGGCCACTTCTTTCTCCTGGGACTGACTACCAAAGTCCAGCAATTAGAAGCCCCTTTTGGTTCACTTAATTAACATGCCCAATTGAAATTAAACACTTCGTCCTAAAGTGAGGTCTTCCCCTTTACCTTTATCAACCGCCATTTGCCCATGTGTCACATCTGTCTCCTCTCTATCCAGAGGCTGTCCTTTGTCCCTCCAGGACAAATATCCCTGCCCCTTTCCCTTGTCCCCTTCCCCTTCTCCCTCATCCTCTGTCTCCTTTACCACCACATCCTAGCCCATTCTAACCCAGACCTCCCCTTCTTCTTCTCTTAACAATGACACCTGCAAGGTCCTTTGCTGCTGTTTTTCTGCCTGAGTCAGAAAGCTGCCACTTTAACTTTTCTTACCAGTTTAATAAAGGATCTCTCTGTAAAAACAAGTGTTTGGGTGTGGTTTGTGCCTAATCTGGGATCTGGAAGGGAGCCCCCACTGTGCGGAAGTCCCTTTCAGATGCAGAACTGAAGTGCTGTGGAACCTTACAGAGAGGGAAAGGAAACAGGTTGATGCTGAGACCTCCCTGTGCTAGGTCCTGCTGTCTGTCTGGGCTGGCACCCGCCACTTTGTCTCCCCAGCAGGTGTGGGCCTCTCTCCAGCATCTGTGCAAGTTCAAGGCCACACTTCCATGCGTGGAAGGGATGACTATTTCTACTGTACTTTGAGGCTTGAGATAAAATTTTCTATTTCTTTTGAAAGAATCCAAAAGTAAGTCTAGAATCAATTGGCATTTTCTATGAATTAACCTGTGTGCCTTCTGTGTGCCACACTTCTGATTTCTGAATAGATATCACTTGTTTTCCTCTAAGTGAATATGCACTGCCCTTAAGTGTCAGCATCCAAAATAACCACAATGAAAGGTTTTATTTGGGTTGGCTAAAGGATGATGCTTGTGAAAGTACTGATGCTATTTTTACTAGACACAGGTATTTTTAATGATACATTACAGTTGAGTTTCTTGGGTAAGTTTTCTAAATAATCTGTAATTATAAAGAACGTTCTAAATTATAAACACATGTAGATATTAAAATTTTGAATGTTACCTATTTAATGTCCTAAGAATTATTGTTATTAAATGGCTGAAGAATTAGCTGAGCACAGAGGGGCTGAGCTGGCATACTGAGTCAGCCAGGGAAACTGGTCATAGTCAGTGAGTAGCATGTGATTACTCAGGGTGATGTCTCAGGTCCTGGAAGGACAAACATCTGAGCACAACGTGTCCATGTATTATCTTAAGAAATCCTACTTTGGAATGAGGGTTTATTCAGCATTTGTCTGGCAGCAATCAATGAAACAGTCTTTCTAGAGCCTGGCAAGTCAGACAAGTGATTTCACTGGGAGTTTAACTAAAAGAATATTCTTAATTTAAAGTAATGAGGTATATAGCTAATTAGCATTTTTATGCAATTATCATCATTGTCATACTAAATATATTGAAAGATAATGAATGTAATGACTTTAGGTCTAAAAGGATTGAAAGGTAGAAGACAGCCACTTATTTTAATATGTATTATATTTTATGAACAGATTCTTAGTGACACAAATTATAAATGCATTTTCTACTTCATAAAGTCCTTAGAGTAAGACTAAAGAAAGCAAAGTTCCCTAGGCCATTAGCTGAAGTCTCCTTAAGCTGTTAGACCACAGGACTCCAGTACTCTGTCTCTGATAGCTTTTCATGAAGCATTTGAGCTAAATGAAAGCTAGATACACGTGTTGTCAGATACAGAAGTCAACAGACGTAATAGAAATACAACATATTCTTTGGATTCCAAAATGAGTTCAAAAATATTAAACATCACATAAATAATTTTTTATTGGTTACATGACCAAAAAGTAACATTTTGGGTATACCAGGTTTAAAATTTATGAAACTAACTCCACCGGTTCCTTTTCCTTCTCAACAAGGGTACTAGAAGCTGTTAAACAGTCAGGGATTCCCTGTGAGACAACAATACTTTCTGTGCAGTAGACACGGAAGATCACTGTCAGGCCCTTGCAGAGTTTCAGTCCTGTGCTCTACCCACTGGAACAGCAGGCCAGCCAGAGGACCTCTTGTGTTCTGTGACTGGAGAAAAGGTTTAGCTTACTTAGAAGAGAAAAATATTTAATAAATCTGGTGGTTGAGAACAAGTGTTTTTCTTTTAATGTATTTTGCCAGTCTGTCTCCAGATTTGACTAATTGGCATTCACAGAAAACACATAACACCATTGTGTCTACTTCAAGATGCAATCGAACACTACTCTCATTTAAATCTCAAGACAACCCACTTGAAACACCTGTTGTTGTTGCTCTTGTGGTTTTCACACACAGCCCTGGACTTTTGTCCATCTCCAAGAGGCCTGAGTGAGGTAGACTCCCCTTCACTGTGGTGGCTCACCAAGGCTGTGGCATCAGGGACTCTAATGAGGTATAAAAGAGCCTCTCAGAGTGAAAACTTTTGGTTTCAATGTTTTCTAAAAATGTGGTTATGTTATGATTCTGGGGGCCTCTTGCAAAGTGTAGGTGGACTAACCTGATGAAACCCAATGGGCTGTGTGGGTTGTGGGGGCAGTTCTTGGCCTGCTTAGGTACAACCACATTTTTTCTTGGCTCCCAGAGTAGACAGCATATAGAACTTTACAGGAACCCTTCCCCTAGATTTTAAATCTATGCTTCCTGTACTGATTTTTGTTTATTGGCAGTTCATTCATGCCTCGGAGGTCATTCCCCACTACTAGTGATAATGACTAGAAATTTGCCTTTATGGCCTAATCACTGGTGATCAGAGCACTGAATTTATCAGTCTTTTTGTTTTCTTCTCTGTTTTCCTATTTCTGAGTGCAAATTGATTAAGACAACATTTTATGCCTGTGGCTATCAGAAATCAGGTCCCCTAAATCTTGACTGATCAGTTCTATAGTCTGCTCAGTTCCAAGGCTGGAGCCACAGGATGGATTCCATGAACTCTGTGGGAAATCTGAGGGTCTCATCTCTTGCCTGAGTGGGAAGTGCCTTCTGCCTACTGAGAGCACTGTGACCATCAAGTGAAGGAGGGCAGCTCTGACCGGTTCCCATAATCAGGCTTGGCCACAGATGTAATGCTCTCAAAATTACAATTAGATCTAATTATTCTAGCGTCTAAAATACAGTTAAGATTTTTCTTAACTTCCAATTTCACACAAGCAAGCTGAATCTTGGAGAGATGAGACCATTTAAAAACCTTGGTCTAACAAAGGGATCACAATTTTCTGTCTTTACCTCTGGTTTATAAGTACAGAGTTGGAATTTTCTTAAAGTCAGTTTGGGGTTTGTTTCATTAACATATTAGTTGATCTAAAATTCAATATATACACCAGAGGGTCCTTTATGACTCATTTGGGGATACAGGTGTGTGTGTGTGTGTGTGTGTGTGTGTGTGTGTGTGTGTGTGTGTGTATGTGTGTGTGTGTGTGTGTGTGTGTGTGTGTGTTTGTGCGCATGCATGCAGGGTGAGAGTTAGTAACACAGTGCCTGCTCAGCATGTGCTATCCCTAGCTCAAAAATAAGTATAGGAATTTAAGTAACTGGCTTCCTAATCCAATTCTACAAAGATGACCATATATTAAAAAAAAAATTCAAAGCATAGTGTGGTTGTGCACATCTGTAATCCCAGCACTTGGGAAGCTGAGAAGGAAGATCGCAGGTTGGACTCTTCCCTGGGGTACATGGTGTCCATTTTCTACTCACTAGCCTCTAGTCATTAAAGTGAACCCCAAATGTACTTGATTTTCCTTTAATTTATTTACACTCTGGAGTTAGAGACCGCTAAGTTAAGGATGATACTTACAATTCGAACAAGCCACGATAGAGCTGAAGTTGCCGTTGAGTAATGTGTATTATAGTGGTAGGGAGGGCTTTGATCATCTTCCCAAGTCTCATAACGCTCTGCATAAAACACTGCTCTCTTGGGGTTCAAAGCACCAATTGGCTGTAAAAAGACAAAAGGAAATGTTCTGTTCCATACAGTAACAGTAAACATCCTAGATGTCCAGGCTTCATTCTGAAAGTACTTCAGCACTAATAGACTGCTCTGCATGGCATTTTCAATGAGTAGATTTCAATATTAATTACTAATCAGTGTACTCGATAAAAATATACAGGGGCATGTGTAAAGTCTCCAAACTTGGCTATAACTTTAGAAAATTAGATTCCCAGGGTCATTCAGGTTTTTGTTATTTAAAATTTTTTTCTTATATTTTTTATCATATTCTTGAACCACTCCCAACACTTCCCAGATCCTTCCCATCTCCCTACCCATCCAATTTTATGTTCTTTCTTGATCTTGCTCAACAAACAAAACACAACAAAAAATAAAAACCAAAACAAGCAAGTAAACAAAAACCAGTAAGAAAAAATACCAAAACAAAATGAAAGTGATCCAATTTTAACTGTTCAGGTCAAATCAGTATTTTCATGATTCCTTTTTGTTCTCCCTGGCTCCTTAGCACACATGATAGACACTGAGCTTGGCAATAATAATTAAGACAGATTTCCATATTGTTGTCTTTGCTGAGTTGTGGAACTTCATTTGCATTGGCTTTCCTGTTTGCTAGGCTCAGTCTGTATGCTGTATGCTAAGGAGCCAAGGTCCTTCAGAGGAGGAAGCACAGTTGGAACACTGGTCCTGTCCTGCTGTTGCCCAACTGGAGCACTGTGAAGGCAATACAGATTCCATCTTAGGGTAGGGCCACCATCTTAGACCACCTGCTGTACTCAGTTCCAGAAAAGACCTCAGGAATGTGCCATGACAACTGAACGGATACAGAGCAGTATGCTCCTGCAGACATTCTGTCTGCAGTTTATGGCCCTTGAAGATATCTAGATAATCCTGCTGAGCAGTCCATATAATCCTGTTCAGCGGGTTGTGGTTCCCCGCCAAAAGTCTAACCCAATGATTTCAAATGTGGTTTCACACCCAAAGTTTAGACCAATAGTTTAAAAAAACTACCTTGCCCCACATCACTTCTACCCAATCCCAAGTTGCCAATTCCCGGCTTGTGGTTTTTCCCTATAAAAACTCTCTACACCTGGGTTCCTGGCCACTGCCACATTTCCATCTGTTGGTGGCCCAGGATGAACCTCACAATAAAAGGACCCTTATGTACTTGCATCGGAAACCAGCTACTTGGTGGTCTCTGGGGGTTTCGAGAAACAGGTACAACAACACACTAAGTGAAGAAGGGCTGATCCAGAGGACTCAGATTCGCATGCAGGTGCCTTGTGAAGCCACTACAACCTGTGCTATCAGGACTTTAACGGAGGATATGGGCTACTTTCTTCCCTCCAAAAGCACATGTTAACTATTAGACCATGGCTCCAAACTTCTTAGCACACCCAGTCTTTAATGATTCCTAGCACATCCTCACTGTATAAAGTGAGGACACGGCTGCTCCAAGATATGGCTGAGGGGAAGGTTTTTACTGTAGCTATGAGGGAGAGAACGGCCAGAGGCATCTGGAAGAGTCCTGAGTAGGGAGAGAAAGCAGTAGACTAAACATGGTCAGGAGAATGGACCAGGCCTTGAAAGGAGAGGGGACAGGAGGAGTTGGGGTAGGGAAGACTGAAAGAGAGAGAGAGAGACAGAGCAAGAGACCAAGAGAGAAGGAGGGATGGAGGGAGGGAGCGACGGAGGGAGAGAGGGAGGGAGGGAGGGAGGGAGGGAGGGAGGGAGGGAGGGAGAGGGAGGGAGAGAGAGAGAGAGAGAGAGAGAGAGAGAGAGAGAGAGAGAGAGAGAGAGAGAGAGAGAGAGAGAACAACGAGAGGGCCTGGCTGAAATGGCAGGGCTATATAGAAACGAGATGCTAGAGTAAAGAAAGCCCATAAGCTAGAGAAGTTTAGGGTGTGAGAAGAGCTGAGGAGAGCCACAGGCATTGAGTGAGCCTAGAAGCCAGCCTGAGCTTTCCTGTGCTAATAGGCACCACAGAGAGCCATTTGTCTCAGTTTCTTTTGGACAGGACACTCATGAGTGCAAATAGCAACTGCCTTAGTTCAATTTTCTGTCTGGTCTTGTTTTCCTCATATATGGAGTCCACACTTATCAGCTAGGTGCAAGTTACTGTTTTTAGCTGCATACTGTACAAATAAGTGTTTACATGGAAAATGAAAGTATTAAGTATATCAGTCTTTACCTACAAATTTAATATTACTACTTAAGCATGAAGTTCTCCAAAAGCTTAATCTGAACAGGAGAAGTCATAGAAAATTAGTGTCTCAATGGGACATATAATGTTACACAAGAGAGAAAAATTCATTTATAAATTGCTGTGAACCTTTTCTTTTGGTCCCAGAAGACTAATTTAAACAACACAATGATGCCAGCAGTTAAGGCTGCTAGAATTTCCATAATAAGCTCTTATTTGTAAGGGTGCTTAGCCTGAATATTGAAGTTATTTGTAAAGTATGTTCCTTTTATGTTAGCCTTTATTATGACTTAACCAATATTAAACAACTTATTTATTTTTTAAAAGTTGTGTTTCTTGGGTACAAGAGTATTAATATTTTAAAGTTTCAAAACCATGGGCCTTCATTTTTGTGACGCCTGGGATGATAGCATAAACCTTCCACTTACATACTTCAAGGCTTAAACCCCATTCTGTGCTAAGTCTTTTTACACAGATGTAAAAAAGGAAGGCATTTCTTCAAACATTATGTAAAACTCTCGATATTTAAAACAAATGTAACTTTTTTTTTTTTTTTGGTTTTTTTTTGAAACAGGGTTTCTTCTGTGAAGCTTTGCGCCTTTCCTGGAGCTCACTTGGTAGCTCAGGCTGGCCTCCAACTCACAGAGATCCGCCTGCCTCTGCCACCCGAGTGCTGGGATTAAAGGCGTGCACCACCAACACCCGGCCCAAATGTAACTTTTATGATTGGTGAAAGGACAAGAGCTACCAAGTAGAAGAATGAAAGTTACGTAGTGAACCAGATCTGGACTCTTCTAGATGTCCACATAATGAACTTCTAACTCAGTGAGCCATCTGAGAAGTGTGGTGCTTTCTGTCTTGAATGCGATGGTGGATCTTTCAGTTGCAGGACAGCTGCCCATATGGGAGGGTCAACCTTATACTGATACCGTTTGCTCACAAAACGTCAAGGAAGAAGGAAAAAGAAGCCAGTCCTTTTCCTCAACTACCCAAAAAGGAGAAAAATACATATTTACATTTTCTATTTGCTCAAGTTTCACTGAAGTCTCTCTACTGGAGTGTTTGCAGAAGCACGTGAGCTCTGTATGAAAAGCTGCACTATGTCAAAGCCTGCAAACCTCTCCTTTTTACGACTTCAAATACATTTCTCATTTGGAATTTTTGTCTAATGAACCTATAAATAAATTTTCTGAAATGTAAACAGTTTCACTTATTGTTACCACTTTAAAATCATTTTGTTTCTAGTAGTCAAGAAACAAACTTTTTAAAGGAAAAAAAGCTTCCAGTTGTTTAGGAGGAGATTCAAATTCTGTTAATGTTAAGATGGCCTCTTTCTTACTCCATCCAAAGGACATCAGAATCTCTCATACTCACGTCAACATCGGTCTACCTCTCTATTGATAAGGCTGTAAGTCTGGCATCTTTTTAAAACTTAGGTGAGTATTGCAGTGCAAATCCCATATCAATCTTGCAGATGACTATAGTTGAAATTCTGGTAAAAACACACGGTTTACTGAGATTGACACATTTGGTTGGCAAGAGGAGCTAGTCTCCTTTTCCATCAGCATTTAGATAAGCCATTGTTGAGGTTTCCACTTAAAGAGTTTAAAACGTGGTATTAGATCTACTGCTGTTTTATGCTGCAAATGAACAGTGACACATGACAGAAAACCAGGCACAAGGGGCAGGCAGAGACTAGAAATATGATTTCTAGACCTATAAAACCCTGTTGTTTTTAGAAGGGCGAGTAAGCTTACATAACTTGTTAAAATGCTATTGACATCTCAAGAGAAGAAGTGACATGTGTCCAGACAGTCATATGCCTGGGAAAATTGGGGAGGGACTGTTTATGTAGCAACAAAACACTGTTGTATCTACTGAACAAATGTTTGGTCCCCCACTTGTATCCCTTATCATTCACTCCTCAAAGATGCAGCAGAGAACTCTGTCTCAGAGGAGAGTGCCACAAAAAGCTTTTTTTTTTCTTGAACAAGTTTGTGATTTTACTCTATGGAAAAAAAATATCCTGAGAGATGCCAGCATAAATTTACAATATTCAGGACATCGTATCTATCCATCTTTCATCTATCTACTTATCATTTGTCTGTCTGTCTGTCTATCATCTATCTATCTATCTATATCTATCTATCTATCTATCTATCTATCTATCTATCTATCTATCTAAATATATAACTGCTGCAAACACACAACAGAACAAGCTCTACTTAGACTGCACTTTGATGTATTTGGGTGAGAATTCTTTTGATATATAAGTGAGTGCTTTTTCCATTTTATTTGTTTTTCTATTTTCTCTTTCTGTTCCTTTGGCCTTGATCCATCAATATTTTCTATGTTAAAACCTATGTTATATCAAGTCATTTTTCAGAATAAGCATCTATATCAGGTAAGGAAAAATGACTAAAAAATGTAAGTTAAAAAGACTACTGGGTAAATATTGTATGAAGAACTAGAGCATTGAGAGAAAACTCGGGATACAGAGCTGAACTGACTTGAATAAATAATAAATGTCAACTCAATAAATGGTCAGTTTCATCCAAGTAGATTATGATTTTTAAGAATTAAAAGGGCTTTCAAGGAGAAACATGATGTTCATTACAATAACCTCAGCACTATACATCACTAAAACCTGGAAATGTGCATGTCAATGCTCACAGTACTGAGGTTCTATCTGAATCACTTAAAATGTTTCTGTGGCTACTACCTGCCACTCTGATTGTTAAGGACACTGTATATTTGTATAAGATACTGTTTACTCATCCATTTTCTGGAGTGATTTACACAAATGTCTGGGGTCTGCAAGGCATCCCTTTATCTAACTTCACAAGAAGGAAAGGGAGACCTGACGACCCCTCTGTCCACACCACTGTGTTGCACTTTCACGCCGACTCTAAAATTAGAATATCTGTGTGCCTTTTTTCTTCATAACCCGTTTGCTTCCTTATCTACCAAAGAATCTCAGAAACAGATGGAACCAGCTAGGCATGGTGGTATACACCAATAATCCTAGCACGGGGGAGGTAGAGGCAGGAGGTCAGATCCAAAGAAGGCAGGGAGGGAGGGAGGGAGGAAGGAGTGAAGGAGGGAAGGTGAAAGGAGGGAAGGAGGGCGGGAAAGGGAGGGAGGGTCAGAATCTTAGCCCAGTCCTATGCCCTTGTGTTACGGATGAGGAAACTGAGATCTCAAACTTAGCGACAGCTCTGCAGCTTACAGATTTACAGCAGTTTCCAATTGCTGTGCTGCGCTGCACTGTGCTCTGCTGTGCTAGAAACAGCTGAGTCGATGTGTTTGGTTTCTAAGGAGAGCTTTTGGGTGTTTCAACATCCTTATCATATCAGAATTTCTGATATACCTAAGTTATCTTTCATTGTAATAATCAAGGGCTCAAAAATCTATAAAACAGGCCTCTCAAACTCTTGTCTTTTCCACTTCTTCAATCATGAACTACATGACATCATCCTGAAAAACATCTTCATGACAATGCAGGACTCACTCCTACAGACCCCTCTGTCCTTTGCATCTCTCTTATCTGACTCATGTTTTTGGAAGGGGTTCAGATTTCATTCTGGAAGCTTCACAGACAGTGCCTAGGAATAGTGAAGTAAGTTTGTAACTCATTTTGCCCAGTAGACTGGCCCTTAAATGAAACAGCTAAACTATCCACATCTGAATTCTCAGCACCCAGTAACAGCACCTGGCTTTTTCTTTTTTTAGCTGTTTTTTTTTTTAAGCTGAGTAACAAACACTGAATGAATAAAGACCGACTAGAATGACTATAGAATATCATGTAAAACTCCCATGTGAGGATTTTAGACAAAATGTTTAGCCATAAAACAAGGCAAACAACAAGGTGGAAACATTTGGAAGACATATCAAGGGCATGTGGGGGTATTGCGTTCCCCAAAATATTGTGTATGCTAATAAACTTATCTGGGGTCAGAGAACAGGACAGCCACAATATGAAACAGAGGTTAGGCAGTGGTAGCATACGCCTTTAATCCTAGCATTCCAGAGACAGAAATCCCTCTGGATCTCTGAGAGTTCAAGGCCACATGGGAAACGGCCAGGCGTGGTGACCCACGCCTTTAATCCCAGAAAGCAAGCCTTCAATCCCAGGGAGTGGTGGTAGAAAGCAGAAAGGTATATAAGGCGTGAGGACCAGAAACTAGAGGCCTTTGGCCTGGAGAAGCATGTGGCTGGTTAAGCTTTCAGGCTTCTAGCAGCAGTTCAGCTGAGACCCATTCTGGATGAGGGCTCGGGGCATCCAGTCTGAGGAAACAAGACCAGCTGAGGATTCAGCGAGGTGAGATAGCTGTGGCTTATTCTGTCTCTCTGACCTTCCAGTGTTCACCCCAATACCTGGCTCAGGTTTATTAATAAGAACTTTTAAGACTTATGCTACAAGGGCAGGTTCCTATAACTAAGAGAGCTGAGGAATCAGAGAGAAAGGGATGCACAGGCCAGTGCAAGGACTAAGCATCTGCCAAAAAGTGCACTCTGGGGACAGGGCACTAATTCCAAGGCACGTAGGTACACCTACGACCAGCTTCTGCAAATGAGCAAGAGCAGCAGTCCCTCTGTCCATTCCTCCTTCCTTTATGAACTAGTCCTTCTTCATACATAGTGAGCCTGATGCAGGTGGGCTGACCCCTGACAATCCCAAACTGTCGATCAAGTTTCTCAAAATCCTATGTGGCCACTTTGGGGCAAAAAATAAAACAACCCATGATCAGAGTGGATCCAAAGAAACTTAACTGCCAGTATATGGGAAGAAAGCCATCTCTGGTGGGGCTACAAAAGCCTCCTTGCTATACTGCTGAGAGCTGGTCAGATCAACACCAGAGCAAGGTGCAGCAGAGATGTTCTCAAAGCAGGTCTTCCCAACACTGACCTACTCTGGATTCCTTAGAAACACTAGGTTTGCAAAAACTTTATCTTTTCGCCGGGTAGTGGTGGTGCACACCTTTAATCCCAGCACTCAGAGGCAAGAGGCAGGCAGATCTCTGTGAGTTCGAGGTCAGCCTGGGCTACAGAGTGAGTTCCAGGAAAGGTGCCAAAGCTACACAGAGAAACCCTGTCTCGAAAAACCAAAGAAAAAAAGAAAAAAAAATTATCTTTTCAACTGAAGCCAGTTTAACTTGACCTTGTACTACACGAAGCCAAAGTCATTACTATAATGTTAACAGAGTTAAATTATTTTATTTACTAGACTGTCAAAAATTATCAAGTTCCATGACTTTCATTTAAAAAGTTTGGTACATTTAATACTTTTCCAATAGTCTGTATTTATTTAGTTATTGAAACTTCATCATCAGGCAGATTATATACTAACCTAATAAAACTTTCATTTTGGTTACTTTTATTTCTGGTGGAAAAGAAAGATAAGAACAAGTAGGAAGATGCTATGGGTTTCTGGTTTGCTCATTCTCCAGCTTAATCAACTCCACTCCATGTGCACAGGCACTCACCAATACTCGCACCTCAGCACATGCATTTGCACTGCCACATTTCAAAGCCCCAGGCATTATCACTTCCTCTTTTTAAATGGCATAATAATGTGGGAAACGTTAAGTTCATCCTCACCTGCCAACAACTCCTGTGTTAACAAAATAGATCTTTCCACTTTGTGAATGAGTGTGTTTGTGCATATGTGTGTGTACTCGAACCTGTGTGTACACATGTGTGATGTGTTATGTTTATGTCAATATTACCAAGATTTGGTTTTGTGATAAAATGATTTCATTTATCAGAAGACATGGCTGGGAAATGGAAAATCCCATTTGTACTTTAATGAGCAGAGACTATGATTCATGTCAAAATCATGTAACCACTAGAACCTGGGAGTCAAACTCATGTGAGTAGATAGAAATAACTGAGGCACTAACATGTATCCTGTTTTAAGACAAATTTCATAACAAGCTCATATTTCCATAGGGAATAGCTATATAAATGGAAGGAAAAAAATCTCTCCACCTACTTACTGGTGGCTGGTACTGAAAAGACAGACTATTTTATTTGTCAAACAATAAATACAATTTATAATGAGTGATACTTGAGCCTGTGAAGTCTAATAAAAAAAGAAGTCTAAATAAAAACCCTTTCCCATGCTCTTCATTGGTTTAATAAAGGTGGCCAGGAAAAGAATAAGATCATAAATGAAAAAAATTCATTCTAGATAAATGTGCAACTCATGTTTTAATAAACACTTAGGGTCAGTGTTTTGGCATTTAAGGAGGTAATAAAACAATTGTGGCATGAAAAATGTATTATTGTACGATATTCTTTTTTACCTTACTTGAATTAAAAATGATTTAGTTGAATCAAACACTCTTTCACTAGACTTTTTAGTCAATCATGACTAAGATAGAGAAATTCAGAGGGTGACTGGAAATTTGCTTTGTATCCATCACTCCTTGAATGCCCCTTGTGCACAAGGTGTGACACTAAAGGCTGTCTTAGTTAGGGTTTCTATTGCTGTGATAAACACCGTGACCAAAAGCAACTTGAGGAGGAAAGGGTTTATTTCATCTTACAGCTTTTAATCTATCACAGAGGGAAGCCAGGGCAGGAACTTAAGGAAGGAAGCTGGAGGCAGGAACTGAAGTAGAGGCCATGCTGGAGTGATACAGGATTGCTCTCCAGGCTCATAGTCAGCTTTCTTATACTTTCTAGGAGCCACAATGAATTGGGCCCTCCTACATCTATCATTAATCAGGGAAATATCCCACAAACTTGCCTATAGGCCAATCTGATGGAGGCATTTTCTCAACTGAGGTTCCCTCTTGCCAAATGACCAGGTTGTGTCAAGTTGACAAACAAAACTAAAAACCTAACCAGCACAGAGGCCCTACCTACATTAGTGTAGGCAAAAATAAGGCCATCCTTTCATTAAATTTACCTTTCTAGGGATTTTATCACAGCGACGGGAAAGTGACTAACACAGGTTCTTATGGAAATTGAACTTAACGCTATGTTCCTAAAATTAGGGTGAAGTACAGGAAGAAGCTCCTGAAAACTGAGGTGTCTTGAAGCTTAAGCTCCTTTTGTTTCCTGGTAAACTCAGCTATGATTCCACTGAGCATCGTATCTTCTACGGATCTGTGTAAAGAGTGTGGCTGCCTAAACAATGGCTCTGTTGTGAGGGTCAAGGTGATACCTTATGATCTTTCTGACATCTGGAGGTGCGTACAAGTTCAATGTGCTCTTCCCTTCATTTAATCATAAAGAGCAAAGTCTCAGGTGTATTTCAGTTCACACGTGGTAACAGAAAGTGACTTCCTTTCCTTCAGGAACAAGAATTTAAAGGGCTGTTCAACTCTTTCCCCATCACCCAGGGCAGGCCAGGTAGCATCTCAAGTAGCATCAGTGATATCTGCTGAGAAAGAAGTTTCCTTTTCTTACACTGGGGCTACTGGGATTCTTTTGAGTCCAAGTATGAGGTAGGAGCTACTGCAGCCATTCTACTACTACAGAGAGACAATGTCTGAACTACCACAGGCTGTGGAGCAGAAGGTAAGTCCGAAGTCTACAGTGGCAAGAGACACATGTTGGCATTATCTGAGCCACTGAGCAAATCTTCCTAAAAAGCCAAACCCTTCTCTGAATCTTTCAGTCATAAGAACCAATGGTGCTGATTTGATGTTTGAGCTATTTGAGCTGAGTTTTCTGAACCTTTAACTCAAAAGGTTTCTGCCATAATTAGAAGCCACAGAGACAGTGTAAGTTGGTGGTATAAAGAAATACTTATTTTTTCATGTTTGTGTATTTAATAGTTTCTCTAATATTTAAGCAGTAAGGAATATGACATTATTTGGGACCTCAAATGTTAGCAAAAACAAACTAGATTATTGACTGCTAACTCTAGAACTGTCAGTCAGATCAAGACTCCTAATCTCTGGTTTAAAATAACTACTTTTCTTATTAATCCTAGTTGATAGCATTTAATAATCTCAATTCTGCCTTGAGCTGCTGGGAAACAATTTCCCACTGAAGTCTTCTTTCTCTGTATCTGTTAGAACTGAGAGACATCCCTGCGCTTCTGGGTGGTTCCTCCTGATGCAGTAGTGCTGTACCCACTGCAGCCTCCCTCCCTCCCTCCCACCGACGGTACACATCTAATGTCACTTTCCCACTGGTGCACAGGAAGAGACATTTTCATCCATTAAAACCTTGTGTATTAGTGGGCTTTATAAAGGGTAGTCCTGGGTTCCTAGACCATCTGTATGGAAGTTCCTATTAAGAAATCCAGTGAACCATGGGAACAATGCAAGGGTAATTTATTAACATATCAAGAGGCTTTAATTTGCTAACGTTTTCCCATCCTGTCGGTATGACAAAGTGTAAATAACAGACTGCTAACGCACAGGTCAGGACAGTGGGAGAACTGCAAGCAAAAGCTACCTCTCTTCTCCCACTCATGCCTTCAACCACCCAGCACCAAGGGCCGATTCTATGCTTGCAAAAGGAGACAGTTCCTGTGCACCGTCCCTGATTAACTCGGGCTCCGCCTGTTTGCCTCTGCTATTTATTTCACACTTCATAAAATTGGGCAAGTGTATGTGAGTCACAGAAGGCAAAGCGCTGTCAAAGGAGGCACACGCTGAGCTTTTTCAGTTACTTCAGAAGCACAGGCTGTCACCCCAGCTAGTCGGGAGGCTGAGGCAGAAGGACCTCAAGTTTAAGTTCTATCTGGAGGCAGAGTGAGTGCAAGGTGGCATGGGTAACTTAGTGAAACCCTGTGTTAAAACAAAATAGAAAAGGAAGGCTTAAGATGTGGCTTGGTGTAAAACATTGCCTACCAGACACAAGATCTCCAGTCCAGGAATCAGTGCCACCACCCCCAAACCAGTGATCTCACCATTTTACACGGGGAAATGAAATTCTGTTACCACTAGCAAACACTCTAGCACCTAACTCCTATAGTCCACAGAATGAACACTGTATTTTCTTTGGCTGTATTAGTATTTCAGGAAGGTGTGAGCCCAACTGCTTTGGGGTATCTGAGCACACGCCCCAGTAGGTCCCACTCTCCTTCACCCTCACCACTGCCAGTTTCCTCTCTTAGGATCTAAGTTCTCACTTTGTTCAGGGCTGATCTCTCCCCAAGAGGCTGATTTGATTCGTTCCCATTGGGCTCACCTATCTATCCGGTGCAGAGGCCTGTTTTCTGCACACACAATGAGCACACGTTAAGTATTTGTTGACAGAATCACTGGAGGAAAGGAAGAAGTCTTGGTGTGTGAGTTTCCTTTGACTATGACATTATAGTTGAATTTCAGATCAAAAGGACCATTCCTCCTTTATATATATAAAAAAAGAATCTTAAATAACTATAGTAGTACACAGCATATGAGAGGTCCTAATTTGCTTTTTGTTGCTGTGATAGAACATTATGATAAAAAACAACTCAGAGAGATTTTATTCTAGATCATTGGTCATAATTCATCATCCAGGGACACCAGGGCCAGGAAGCTGGAACTGAAGCAGAGGCCATGGAGGAATGCTGCTTACTGGCTTGCTCAGCCTACTTTCTTATGTAGCCCAGACAGGCCCGTCTGCCCAGAGGTGGCACCACACACAGTGGGCTGGGCCCTCCTACATCAATTAGCAATTAAGAAAATGCCCCACAGACACGCCCACAGACCAATCCGATGGAGTTAATTCCTCAGTTGAGGTTCTCTCTTCCCAGGAGCCTCTAGTTTGTATCAAGTTGACAAAAACCAACCAGTATATGAGGTGAGCATACAATGTGCATGGTCCTTGAAAATCTACACTATAAAACTTCATTTCCATACACACACATGCACACACACACAAGCACACGTAGTATCTAATAAATTGTTTCTATCAATGTTAAAAAGACATGATGTACATCATTTTAAAAATTACATTTACTTACTTGTATATGTGTGTTGTGTGTATATGTGTGTATGTGTATGTGTGTAGGCCCATGTGGAGCCAGAGTCTGTTCTCTCTTGGGGAATGAGGACAGGTCAGCTTGATGGCAAGCACCTTTACCACTGGAGGTGAGCCACGTCTCTGGCCCACACAGACAAGACTTTAGAGAGCAACTTTAACTGTTACCTTTGCACCGAATAGGTTTTGCGTTAATGACCAATGAGTAGCCCTCTATCCTGGCAAACATGTACAGTGTCTGTCTGTACAGCATACCCTCTACAACAGTATACAACAGGCATATGCTGTTGGCATCATCACTACCTGAAAGATATTTCAGATCGTAGACCATGTGGCTTATGGTAATGACTGAGAATTCTAACCAATATACACAGCATTAATGAATTGTTTTAGGCCACACATACATAGCACCTCACCAGAGCTCATCACTATGACCTACTTATCACCGTTCCAGTACTCAGATGAAGAAACTGAGGCAAAGAGAAAGTGAGTAACTTTGCCTGATGCCCCGCACTATAAATGTGGACCTGCGAGTGGAGTGACATGCTAGGCACCATCAAGCATGCGCAGTTTAAAAACTGATTTATGGGGGCGTGACTCAGTGTTCAATGGGAGCTCAGGCCGCAGCGCTGCTTTGGGCATTTCTAATTCTTAGCTGCACTTCAGCTTGGCATCTCATTTAACGTTTCACTTAAAAATTAGGTTAATTTACCCCAAATCTGCTTTGTAGTCCTTATCCTCATTCTGAGTCCTTTGGAGGGTCCCACCTTCTCCATCTAAACAGATCCTTGCTGGTTTACCTTCCTTCCTCCTTAATGCTAAGCGCTTCCCAGAGGACACCTGCTACTGTGGTCAGGACAACATTTCTCTTCACCGCAGGAATACAGCACGCGAGCGACTGGCCATTAGGCTTTGTACTAACTTTACATTTCTCCCCAGGACTAACCCTAAGCAACTTCTTCCTGACCCTGCTTTCTCAGACGCTCATTGTTCCTATGATGGTGCTGCCAATGTCACTGATAGTTGCATAATTCCTGTGGCTTGAGTTGATAAGAATTGGAGACTGATCTACAGAAGAGGGAATAACTTTCTCACAGACTCACTGAGTATGTACACTCTGGCAGAAACCCTTTCTGCTGAAGCTCCTGTACAGTAGAGATTTCCGTGCATTTAACCGTTACCTTTGACAGATCCCTGAAGTTTCCTGGAAGAGTCAGGTCCAATTCCTCTGATTCATAGTTTGTTAACACCCATGGAAACACAGGATATTGGTTCAGATCATTATATGTCCGTCCTAGTAGAGAAAAGAAAACAAGTGAATGTGTATGCCCTAACTTCTTAAGAAGCAGTTTCTGTGCTTATCATAAGTAAGGCAACCACTGTATTTCAAGAGAAAAGACCTCTCCTATTGGACCAAGTCTCTGTTTAATCAGAAGTGTTCTGATAACCACATGTCCAAAGTGTCTTCCCTCAACAATTTCAATAAGACCTTCACATGGGTGACACACTGGCTGGTCATCACACATGATCCCCTTCCTTGGGATTCCTCCCTTATACGTAGTCGTGGTAATGGACTTAGCTCTGTCTGCAGCATGTGAACAGAGGTGACTCGTGTCACTGTGAAACCTGGTCCACTGAGACTTCCCACGTGTGCGTCGATATTACTTCTGTTGATCTTGACACAGACAACATTCAACCTTAGAAACAGAACCCTGTCAGCCAAGGACCTTGAAAGGGTCATGGAGGGCGCCAGGCTGCTGAACTGCATGTTTGGAGCTTATTATCAGATGATAATCTGCTGTACGGAAGGTACATGCAAAAACTGCACTGTCAGTAAACATGCTATGTTTAGCAGGCATCAAGACTCAGTGGAGAGGCTGGGAATGAAGGTCAGTGGTGCAGTGCCTGCCAGAATGAGTAAGGCCTAGGTTCTCTGCAGGCACTGAAAGCCCACGGCAAGAATCTGCACACGCAGGGAAGTGCTGTGATGGCGGGAGGAAGTGAGGAGACAGGGGCCAAACACACTCTTTTTCCGTCCGTTGGTTTTCTTTCCCCGTAAGTTGGTTTTCTTTCTCGGCTGTATTGTTGCACGTGGGTGGAGAACTGTGGAACTGCTGGGCTTGTCTGCTTGCTTTTAAAAGAGTGGTTCAGTATCTTCAGTAAGATCAAAGCATGTTGGGAATGTGGAAGCTTCATGGGAGCATACTGACTCCCCTAATTAGCTAGGCAAAAGATGCTACCATATTTAAGTAATAGTGTCCAGACTAGTGTGGTGATACAGGCTTGTAATTCCAGTCATCTAAGAGCCTAGGGTAGAAGGATCTTGACTCTCAGGCAAGCCAGAGCCACACAGCGAGATCCTGCCCGAAATTGAGATGGGTTGGGAAGGAGATAGAAACTGAGTAAGCAAGACACACCATGGCTAACTGCTTCAGGTTAGGCAGGGAGACAGAGGCCCCTCCTTGGTTATTTTGTTTTTTAAAAACCTTTGTGTCGTGGCAGATACTCTCTAGCCAGTAAGTGCTCTTGATGGAAAATTTAAATGCTCCTGTACATGAAGACAGTATAAGAAAAAGGGCGGGCTGGAGAGATGGCTCAGAGGTTAAGAACACTGGCTGTTCTTCCAGAGGTCCTGAGTTCAATTCCCAGCACCCATATGGTGGCTCACAACCATCTGTAATGAAATCTGGTGCCCTCTTCTGGCGGGCAGGGACACATGCAAACAGAACACTGTATACATAATAAATAAATAAATCTTTAAAAAAAAAAGAAAAGAAAAAGGGTGCATATTGAGGAAATTATCATTTTAATATAAATGTGTTTATAATAAAGGAGAAGATATTATGCTACTGTCAGAAACATTCTAAAGTAAAGAAATCCTCATTTTGAAAACACACACACACACACACACACACACACACACACACGCACACACACAAAATAATATGATGTTAAAGTCACAGCTCAGGACAATTTCTCTAACTCTGAATTTTTGTAAGCCATTTTTAATAATTCCTACAAAGTTCTATAAAAATAAATGATAAGAAAACTTTAGTAATTTTTACATTACTATAGCTTCACAACATCATTTCAATTGAACAAATACAATAAACTTTTTAAAAAAATGTAATGGCATTACCCCATTTTTGGTACAATTTTCTACTTCCTCTTGCAACATGGACAGTCAATATATATTTTTTACTTGAATTAAAAATTTACAGTGTGCCAAAGGTCACAAAGAAGAATAAGAATGATGAAGTGGTACTTTAGAAGTTTGTATCCCTAAGTTTCAATGAATTAGCATTCTTTATTTTATGAAACATCTTCATGACATGAGAAAAAATAAGTGCATTAAATCTCCCAAAGGGAAATATTTCCAAAGTAATATCTCCTCATCTCTGGTCATCCAGTGTTCACTTGTTGGCTGTTTTTGCTTTTCTCTTGAGCATAGCCCACACATATCACATGTAACAAATACATCTGTGCTATCTTGGTAGGCCCTTGCCTTCTCTGCTGGGGGTAAGAGCTCACCACGTTACACATTCTGCTAACTATGCTTCTGAGGATGTATCTCAGAAGATGCATATTAATATTGGAAGACCACGACACTAATCTACTCAAACAATAAAAGTGAAGCACAGTAAATGAGATCTCAGAAACACTGGATATGTTTCTTCATTAAAAAACAAAAACTTTTTAATTAAACCATCCAATTTAATGTTTTTATATGGCACTTTAGTTTTGAAGGTAAAGTGATCTAGAGACAGCTGACAAGGAAATTATAACTGCAATTCCTTGGTGAAAATGTTAATGACAGCAAAGTATCGTTTAATGAGATGGCGGCGGCACCTGGATTAGCACGCTGTAAGAACGCTGTTCCTGTGTCGTTGGCATCTTCACACTTTACAGACATTTTGTCATCTCTAGGTCATTAGGAAAGAATTTTTAATGATTTTTCTAGAAGCAAGCAGTTCAAGTTACATCTAATTAGATGACAATAATAAGCCCAACACATGCAGTAGCTAAATATATACATAATTAACCAGGGAGAGCTTGTTCATCACGGAGTAAGAACCTGGAAAGTGCTAACCAGGAGAACAGGGCTGGGGTTGGAAAGTTGTGCTGAATTCATTAGCTGATCATATGAAAAACAACTCAAAAGCCTTAAAGGAAAAAAAAAGCCTCTCAAGTCTAACGGGATCATTTACACAAAGCTATGTTAGCAATCAGTCTGTTTTGTTTGTTTGTTTGTTTGTTTTTGTTTTAATGCAAGAACACCAGCTCTTACTGTCTTTTTCCTAGTGTTACCTCAGAATGTATAAAGCGAGGCTTAGGCTGTATCTGTCAGAATACAATGAGCAGAAATCAGGTCAACTCTGGGAGCCAGAGACCAAAACTGTATTTCTAGTTGATTTCCAAGCATCATTAAAATTATTTCACATAATCTACTATAATTTAATTTTTTTAAAGCTATCTCAAGTATTTAAAAAAGAATTAAATACCATAGTTCTAATCTGGAGTCTCATTCATTTTGAAAGCTAAGCCTTCAAAGTATATTTAATTAAATAAAGTTGGGTGTGGAGATACATGTTTGAAATCTTGGCACTTGGAGGATGTGGCAGGAGGGTCAGGCCAATCTAGGATGTACAGAGACACTGTCCTGATAATACCCAGGGAGCAGAGAAGGTACTGCCAGAACCCATGTGTGCTGCAGGTTCCCAGGGACAGAGCACCAGGGATGAGAGCAGACAAAATCACCAAGATGTCAGCTCTGACACAGCTAGGCTTAGGTGCTACTTAAGTCTTAATTAACACTTCCATATTCTTAGTGAATATTTGCTAAATTTATAAATAGGACAAAGACTGAACACATTATTGGGCTTTAGGAAATTTCTTTGAAAAACCATGTTTTTTGAGTATTTGGCAACCTCTCTAATATATATGCAACTGTTTGTGTCTGTGTGAGCATATAGGATGTTTATCACATGAGGCTTGAAAAGTCCACTGTCCTTATGCCATGCTCTATAAAGCAGCTGCTGCCACATGTTTCCAGTCTCATTGTTTCAAGCATCTAGAGATGAGAAAGGAAAACCAGCCAAGTCAAACAGACATTAAGAAGTGTCACCACAGAACGGGCCATGTGATGGACTGCAGGATTCAGGGAAGCTATTTTAGCACAGACAATAAACTCAAATGGGTAAGAATGCAGCTAAAATGTTGAAAAATATGAAATTTATGAAGCCACACTGACCCACTTTTATCAAAAGCATCAAACTTGAAAGGATCATTCCATACTAGACTCTGATTCTGCTCCTTGACTTAGTTTTGGTTGTAAGAACCCCATGCCCACAATCCCAGTGAATTCATACAGTGGATCACACATACCAAGATTCACCAACATAATGCACAAGTCTATTTAATGCCACTGCCTGGAGTGCCAGTGCTGGCGCTCAGTACAAATGGGCACTCACTTAGAACTTCACGGTTGATGGCAGGAGAAGAGTGGCTGAAGCCCAGAAGAGCGTGTGGGACATTCACAAACCTCCCCCACTGCCATTCTACTTCTAAGCATTCATTTTGCCTGGATCATCACAGACATCTGTCCAAATCCTTGAAGAGTTCATTTAAACCTTCCTTGAGTAGTCTGTATCTCCACCTAATCTTTCATTACAATCAACAGCTGTAAATGGCTTGCTTCTTTGTGTGAGCTCTATCCCTTTTTTTAAAAAGATGAGTTTTGCTCTGCGGTCCAGACTGGCCTAGAACTTTAAATCTTTTTGCCTTAGCATCCCAAATGCTTCCAGGGTTGAAAGATACCTCTTTTGGTAAGGCACTCATTACTTCAGCATGGCATCCTCAGCTCCACCCCAGCACCCATTTGTAAGAAAAACCTGGGTGTAGGCTGTGCACTTGTAATCACATTGCTAGGGAGGTGGAGAAGGGCAGATCCCTGGAGCTCCCTGGCCAAGAATGACAGCCAAGGTGGACCTCTAGCCTCCACGTGCATGTGCACTCTTCACATGAACACACACACATACTTGCACGTGTGTATGTGCACACACAGACAGATGTACACATCTATGCCTGGCATTCTAAATGTCTTTGTATGCAAAGCTTTTATTATGGCAATCGGTTTTCAGACGGCTAGAGCAATGGTGCTCAAACCTGCAGCATGAGGCCCACTCTGAGGCTCTGGAAGACAGACTGCTGTGTCCAGTGCCATTTCTAACACTGTAGGGCTGCAGAAGAACAGGGGCATCTACATCTGTCACCCCAGGTGGTGCAGGTGCTGCTGGCTACAGCCTCACTCTGAGAAGAGTGAGTGCAGGAAGCTAGGATGGCTTTTTCCCCACAACACACACTCAGTCTCTTACTTTCCTCTCTATTCACCACCCTACTGCTATTGCTTATATCCAAATTCCATCCCATCCTACCCTTTCTGTCTGCAAACTCTGGCTTAGAAACCCCAGGTTTCTAAGAAGTGAAACAAAAGCAGGCATGCTGGTTTCTATGCTGTTCATATGCAGCTCATCACATTCACTCACATTTCTACTCTGCTCACAGCCTTCTGAAATAGAATCTCACTATATACCCCACGTTGGCCTTGGATTTGCTTTGTAATTCAGGCTGGACTCAAACTCACCATCCTCCTGCCTCAGCCACCCATATACTAATTTTACAGGCATGTGCCACACTTGGCTTCAAGTGTAACTTTTAGAAGGGACTGCAAAGTTATCTCTTACCCAGATTTAGAAGAAGCATCCTGACCTAGTCAAACAAAGTGACTCTCAGAGAGAAACAGGCATGATGTGGTTGCAGGGGCCACCATACCACAGCTTTGGAATTTACTGACACTCATTCACTAAGGGCATCAGCAAGGACAGCAACTAGCTCTGGCAAACAGTAAATCAGAGACTGTTCTATGCACAGGGTATAGCACATCCCAACTTAGAACAGGAGGAGTATCACCATTAGAATACCTGCTGTTCTAGAAACTCACTACAGGTGAGGCACCTCACCCTGCTCTTCAGCTGTCTTATCTAATAGCTCCAAACAGCTAGTCCAGAGTCAAGGAAAAACCCAAGCTCAGCTAATGGGAGAAAACGAATCTGTTATTTTTTCCCCCTGCTCCAAGGGTAATTGCTTTCCAGGTCTTGTATGTGTTGGACCTAGTTACATCTGCAGCAGACACTGCCCTTGCTTAATATATACCTCAATAAAGAAGAAAGTCTTAACACAGAATATAGAGAAAATATTGCAGACAAACAAAAAACAATATTATCTTCCAAATATCAGACAAATAATTATGTACCTGAAAATAATATACTATATAAACAAAAATTTTTAATAATTTGAAATACTTCTTAATATACAGAAAGACATGATTTTCAAAAGTAAAGAGTTAATAATCTGAAATATAGATGGTAAATTATACTTACAAAGATAAACAATGAATGTAAAACTGAGTAAACACTTTTATATTGTATAAGAGTGATTAAAATTGATTCATTTTTGAGTCTAACAATAAGGGAAACAGGGCTAGGGAGATGGTTTAGTGGGTAAGAACTCCTGTTGCTCAAGTATGAGGACCTGAGCTCAAGTCCCCAGAATCCACATGAGAAAGCTGGGGTGGGCATATAAGCCTGTGGGGGATGAAGGAGGAATTTCCTGGCTGCCAGCCTAGTTTCAGTTTAAGCAAGAGAGCCTTTCTCAAATTAGTAAGATAGAGAGTGATACAGTTGGACACCTTGTGCACATGACTGCACACACATCAAATACACATAAAATAAAATAAGACAGGGAAATACAGCTTAGGAGGCTGCTAAAAAATTAACTAATTCTCTGGGAGAACTAATAAAATGACACCTACATTCTAGATCACTAAACACATGGGAAACTATCTCTGTGGTCAAATATATACAATAAAATAGTAGAAGCAACAAACATTAAAAGCAGCAGCATAAAAATATGACATAGGCCGGGCGGTGGTGGCACATGCCTTTAATCCCAGCACTCGGGAGGCAGAGGCAGGCGGATCTCTGTGAGTTCGAGGCCAGCCTGGGCTACCAAGTGAGATCCAGGAAAGGCACAAAGCTACACAGAGAAACCCTGTCTCGAAAAACAAAACAAAACAAAACAAAACAAAACAAAACAAAACAAAACAAAACAAAAAAAATGACATAGAACCAAACATGGCAACTGCCACAAAATGTTACCATGTTACACATTTCTTCTGAAGGATAAAACCTGTGATAGAGGGAAAGCCTCAAAGTCAAGCGTCTGTCCTGAGACACACAGGTGGCCTGCCTGGGGTTCTGACCCTCTTCTCTGTGGAACACACAGGTGGCCTGTGTGGGGTTCTATTACGATCAATCCATGTGAGTCTATTAAATGGGTAACAGAATTTATTAAGATATAAATTGAGGAAATACACTCATGATTACAGAATGGAGTAGACAGCAGAAGTCGTCTAAGGACTCAGGTAATACTTGTCTTAATTCTTTATCTGACACAGGTTTTTTTTTTTTTTTTCTTTTTATAGCTGTGGTCAGCCTTTGTAAAAAAAAAAAAA